>JAOWAW010022467.1:0-17990 GCA_028565695.1 Nicola tetela | reverse complement strand
GGGGGGTGCCCCCCCCCCCCCCCCCCCCCATCGCTCGGGTATGAGCTTGGAGTCGAACGCGGACGACGTCCTTACGTTCTGGCGGCGTAAAGGCGTTGTGATCACTGGCTGCTACCTCCATCGCTCCCGTGTTTGGGGCACACAGTCCGCCAAGATCTGCTTTGATGTTAATGTTAATCAGACAGTCATGAGCGAATCTTTCTGGCCACACCTTCTGAAGTGCAGAGTGTGGGAAGCTTCAGCTTCAAAGTCCATAAGGGGTGATGACCCTTCTCCCCACCAGCACCAATGATAGTTATCTGTCATGTGAATGTTAGGAGGCTTGCCGCCTATAACCGTCTCTCAGAGTTATCTCTCATGACTTCATTGAACAATGTTGATACTTTGTGTATTTCTGAAACCTGACTCAAACCAAGCATCCTGTCTTCTACTTTGTTTCTACCTGGATTTCAACCGCCAATCCGTTGTGACCGTGTTTCAGAGTGTGGGGGCGGTGTCGCTATTTACTTACGAGCTGGCCTAGCTTTTAAACGTCTTCCAGTTGTTCCAGCGGTTATTGAATGCCTGGAAATTGAGGTCAGGCTACAACGCAAGAAAAAAACTTTACGTTCTTACCTGTTACCGAGCTCCATGTAAAGACATTTCAAATTTCCTGGATTCGCTGGAGTTGGTCCTGACTAGCATTCAACATGACAATGTATGCATTATTGGTGACTTCAATGCAAAGCACTCCGACTGGTTCTCTGGTCGACAATTCTATCACCAAGCTTAAGACCTCATTCTGAAGCAATTCTTGGACAGCCTTGGTTACCATCAGCTAATAAATCAACCAACGTACAACACTGATGCAGGCAATCCGTCTCTACTGGATTTGATTCTTGTTGCAAACACGTCCTCTGTCCCATCTACGTCTCTTACTCCACCGGTTGCTGACCACTGTGGTGTGATTGTACACCTTAAATTGAAAAAAGCTATTCCTCCCAAACCATATACCCAGATCTCATGGGACTATAATGGTGCTAACTAAGTCTCCCTGCGTGAGAAGCTATCATCTTTTGACTGGACTACTCCGATCGTATCTAACTCTGTCAATGATGCAGTGTCTTTTTGGCAGAAATCGTTCTTAAACACCTGTGCATCTGATTATGACATCCCGAAAAGGAGCCACTATGTTCGACCTTCATCCAAGCCGTTGATTATCTGAGGTACCTTGGATCCTGCCCTGATCGTCTCTTCCACAGATCCAGAGGCAAAGACCCCTCATCGAGAGTGATGATAGCTTATCGCAAGATAAGGAATTTGTTTGTATCAGAGCTTCGGATTGCTCAAAAACGCTATTTCTCCGACCTCGGATGGAAACTGTCCTCCAACGACGTTGACCCCCGTCAATGGTGGTCGCTGGCCAAAAAGACCGTGTTGGTCATCTGAGCGATACCTTCCACCTCTCTTGGCCGATAACACTATTAAAACTGAGCCACATGAAAAAGCCTCTGTTTTTAATGTACAAATCCAACAGCAGTGTTCAGCATCAAAACCTTCTGATGAAGAGGTCACTGTCAAACTCTTCTCGCGGCCCTCACCTGTCCCATGCTTCAAGTTGAGCACTACATCTTCTGCTGCTGTTGCTGATGAACTTCGTAAGCTTCCCGCCTGGAAGAGCTGTGGCCCAGATGGTGTAACAAACTGCCTTTTGAAACTATCAGCTGAACATGTTGCTAAGAACCCTTTCCTCGATTTACAATCAATCGCTAAAGGAAGGAGTCTTCCTCGCACATTGAAAGGATGGTATTGTCTCCCCAGTCCCGAAGGAAGGGAAAGATCTCCCACTCCCAGTCTCCTATTGTCCAATTACCTTTCTCTGCTCGCCTGGCAAGGTCTTGAAAGACCTAGTACGGGGCCAACTGTTGGCTTTTTGTATTGAGCATGAAGTTCTACCTGATGTCCAGTTTGGCTTCTTAAAAGGACGGTCAGCCGAGTGGCAGCTTTTGTCTGTTGTTGAAGTGGCACAAATCCCCAGACAACCGCTCACGCGTCCATGCGGTATTTTTGGATGCGGCAAAAGTTTCTGATCATGATGAGTCATGCTGTGTTGCTAACCCACTTAGCCGACATCGGAATATCCGGCACATGTCTAAAGTGGTTTCTTAGTTATCTAACTGGTCGCCGCATTAAATCACGAGTTCAATGCTCTCTGTCAGAAACTCTACCCATCACGTCAGGAGTCCCCCAAGGGTCAATTCTTGGACCATCCACTTCGGGTACATTCCATCGGTTGTCCATGCAACGTGTGCTCAAATTGCTGATGATACCCTGCTGTATCTGTGTGGCTGCCATGGATCCAGCCAATTGCCTTGCTGCAGTCTGGCAACGGATCTAATCTCTCTGTCGCAATGGGGTCAAGTTTAATGCCCTGAAGTCTGTAGAGCTGTGCTTGAGCATTCATCCGAATTCTGCCCCAATTGAGTTGAATCATTCACCTATCCCTCGCCTAAATTCTACTGTCCATCTTGGTGTTCTTGACAACCAACTGAAGTGGAACAAGCACTTATCTTGTATGTTGCAGAGAGTTTTGGGACCTGCCTCTCTCTCTGCAAGCGCTTAGCTCACAGCCAAAATCTCCCCCCAGTGTACTGAAGAAGTTTTATGTTGCCTTTGTTCGACCAAGGCTTGAGTACTGTAGGGCTTTATGGGATGGGGCGTCCCCCAGCCTCCTAAAGAGACTCGAGAAAAGTCAGCTGCAGATTGATTGCGCCATTGTCAGGCCCAAAATCTCGAACTTACCTCACTCCCAGCTGCTTGCATCTCTCAACCTTCCAACCCTGGCCTGGAGACGCCGCAATCATCGTCTGACATTGTTCTACAAGCTTCACCACAAGCAAGGCCCCCCGCAACTTCTGTGTGTTCTCTCAAAGCCTTCATTATCCCGCTCTGCCCGCATTCTGCGCTCTCAGCATAGCTTTTTGTTTTTTGCTGTCCGTACCACGCGTCATTTGTCTTCATTTCTGTGTACTGTGGTCCCTGAATGGAACAGCCTACCATCTGACATTGTCAATAGCACTACTGTTGCATCATTTACGTCTCACTGATATTCCTTGTTTTCTAGTGACAGGTTTTCTCTTGGTTTCAAAACTTCTCTCTATTTCAAGTTAGCTGATACCTGCATCATTACACACACACACACACACACACACACACACACACACACACACACACACACCTTTTCGAATTGACACACACACACACAGACGCACACACACGCGCAATAATGTCTGTGGGAACCCCTCTCCAGTCCCTAGCGGGCCTGACTGAGGTTGATAATATTTTCATTTGTAGTCCGGGTGCAAGCGCACAGTGGAGTCGCGCGCAAATAAGGCGACCAAGCGCCTTGCCGAACATCCTATCTACATGCTTATAAATACAATTATCTGAAGACCATATTTGGCTGGAGAATCGTTTTTCTATTTTCCGCTGACGAAGTGCCCAGAGAGCTTGTCTTTATGGGGCCCAGCACCTAGCCGAACGAAACTCGCTATCTTAACCTCCTCGACCAATGCGCCAGTTTAAAATGCTGGCTTCATGTACATGTACGCGCTTTGTGACTTTCTCTCGATACGACCATCGATCCACTGCACGAGACACAACAAAGTAACTATCATGTTGTAGCCTGTATCCACAACGACCTGAGCAAAGCCCAGAAAAGTTTATAATAAAAAATATATATATTATCTGACCATTGTTGGTGAGAGAATCATTAAACAATCATTTTCTCTGTTTCACCGTAAGTGCTTAACCAATCCGCCAGTTCGAAAAAACAACCGGCTTCATGGCACGCGCGGTAGACTTTAATTTCTCTCGACTCGATCCGATATCCACTGCACTAGACGCTTCGAAGTGACAACGATACTGTAGACGTAGCCTATTAAAGTTAACAACACTCTGATACTTTCACTCCACACCAACTAGTGTTATTTCTAAGGACGTTTCGGCCTGGACTGTGCAGGCCTTCTTCAGCTACTGAATGACAGTATGAAGGTCTTACACAGCAGTTATAAGTACAAGTGTCAGGATTTCTGTCTATATGCTAGGTTTGAGGTGCTAACGAAATGGCTAAAGTACAAACAAAGACCGATTCTAAGGTGTGAAAACTGTATGTGCAAGTGGGCTGATTCGAGGGTCATGCTTTCGCCAAGTCCAACAATATTTACTGATGTCAAGACCACAGGACCACACACTGGGAACCCCGTATAATTGCCAAGGAGACGCACAATATCAAAAGGAAGGTGACAGAAGCCATTCCCATCCATAAACTCGGAAAAGACAAAACGTTAAACCAAGACTGTGGTCTTGACGTTAGTAAGATATTGCTGGACTTGGCGAAAGCATGAACCTCGAATCAGCCCACTTGCACATACAGTTTTCACACCTTAGAATCGGTCTTTGTTTGTACTTTAGCCATTTCGTTAGCACCTCAAACCTAGCATATAGACAGAAATCCTGACACTTGTACTTATAACTGCTGTGTAAGACCTTCATACTGTCATTCAGTAGCTGAAGAAGGCCTGCACAGTCCAGGCCGAAACGTCCTTAGAAATAACACTAGTTGGTGTGGAGAAAAATTGTCAGAGTATTGTTTTCCCAACGTGAAAATGTCTCTTCAAAGTTAACAACGTTCTAACTCGGTAGGCAAAGGATATAATATCTGTGGACTCTTGCAGTGGATATCGGGTCACACCAGAAAAGAAGGGTCGGTCTGAACCTTGAGATAATTTGCACTCTGTCTAGACTCTCATCAAGGCCTTATTTTTTTGTCCACTTTAATATATCCTTGCAAAGCCTAATTAATGAATAGCGTTATGTTAGAAATACTGAGTAGAACCTTATACCTCTACAGAGCAAGCAGATGTAACAAATGTTCAGCCCCCACTGAGGATGATAGCCTATATGTGCGATTCTGAATGGATGAAAATTGGTGGCCACTATCCCTTCAAATTCCTTGGTCAGGCCTGGGAAGTTTCTCCGGCCTTGGAGAGAAGCAGTATCCGTTTAGACGTCATGGACTTCAAGGCACATAGACGCCATCAAGGATTCATACTAGAGCCCTTCCGTCTCTTGAGGCATGCCGCTTATCTCTGGTGAGTAGTATAGACGATGGAGGCTCTGGTCCACCCCTCTTCTAGCCATTAATTTCACCAATAAATGCTTCCAGCAGCCTTTCATTAGAAGCCACCACGGCTCATGCGCATCTTGGTCGACTGCGCAGTATGTAGCTAGGTCGCGACTCTCCAGCAGAGCCGCGTACCCCCCCCCCCCCAAACCATAGCGACCGCGGCTCTTCTTCTTCTTCTTTTTTATTTACCCACAATGATGGCTCTGCTGCCAGTGTGTGGCTCTGTAGCACTCAGGCTGGCGGTACGCGCACGAGCGCCGTCATATGCACACACCATGGATGTCGAAATGAATCTAACCCATATACAGCTATAAGTACTAGCCCTCCGATGGGAGGATAAAGGAGAAGTACGTTATTCTGTTGTAGGAATTAGGATCTGACCAATCATAAGGAAGCACTACAGCTGCAGTTCTCAGAAACACACCTTTTTGTTGACCTCCATTCAATATCTGGCAAATGCTCGCAAACTGTCTTCCACTCTGAGTCCCATTTTGCAACAGCTTTGTCACTTTGGAGAGCCAGTGGAGGTGTATGTAGGAAAGCATTTTGCGCAGTCTTCCTAGTGGAAGAATGATATCAAAGATCTTATCAATGTAATACGGGTAGTAATGTCGATTGCTACCGAGATTGAGCTTAAGCTTTTGTTGCACTTGTAGAAACTTAATTGAGGAAGACTTTTCACCCTTGTAGAGAAGGTCTTCTGGAATACGAGGGGGTAAACACCTGTTGACATCCATTTGATAATAGACGTGTATTTGTAATCTTACTACAACCCAGCTTTTTCCGCATGGTTCGGCAAAGCCCGACAGTAAAATTTTTTTTCTCAATAAACTTCACGACTTTCATACGTAGCTCATTTAGAACATTTCCTTTACCAAGTTCACTCATCGACTCCATACCTAACACAGGATTAATCCAGAAACGGTAGTGATCAAGGGGATCAAAATCTGTAGTCATTGTATTATTACAATTCTGGGCTTCACTTAAGAAGGTAGCACACCCTTCCTTTATTACTCCACACTGTGCACAAAAGCGTTCCAAGTCATCAATAACCATTTCCCTATCACATTTATAACAATACGAATATGACTCCCACCGTTGATTAAATTTACAAAAGCGGCAGTAAAGCTGCCACTTTCCAGCGAAGAGTATAATGACACTTATCACAAACCAGCTGAATCTCGTTAGCTTTTTCGGTGAGTAAACGGTGAAGATCATCCAAAACGATTGCCATATACTATCACATTTTCTTAGTCTAAGTTGATGTAATTGTCTCAAGATTACTCATTGGTATCTATGAGTTAAACTTTGATGAATACCCGCGCGATTTTACAAGTACCATACCATTCTTCTTATCTCTCCTTATTATCTTTTCAATTCTAAACACATCTTGAGTAGTCCTCTGCAACTCAGCTTCGTACAAGAAGCCATTTATTTTCTCTTCATTCAAACTTTCAAGCTTATACGTGACCGGGCTAGTCATTTGCACCTGATTTGCAGATCTTGAAAATTTCTTCTGTCCACCTCTGTGTGCATCCCTTCTGTAATATTGACTTTTTTTACTGATGCGCACATTGTCACCTACTTTGAACGTAGCAGGTGTTTCGGTTTTTGCACTCATGTCACCATACACGTTTCTGTAATCCTTCGCTTCGTTCCTCTTCATTGACGCCTTGTTCGGGCTCATCTTGATGCTGCTATGGTACTTAGCATTGTAAAACCTAATGCGTCTATCGAGAATGGCAATGTACTCATGAGTGTTATTAGCACCGAAGTACTTCCACATTCACTCTTTTAAGGTACGGGTTATTTTTTAAACTTCTCCACAACGACTGCTTTACCTTCGCTGTAAACGCTGTTTATCTCAATATCATGATCCTTCAACCATCCCCGAAACACTCGATTGTAAACTCAGTGCCCTGATCAACCCATAACATTTTTGGCTTCCTTCCACTAAGCTTGACTAACTTCTGAAAAGCATCAGGGATGGCCTTTACTTTTTTATCCTTGATTGGTATGCTTCATGCGTACTTACTAAACAGACCGGTGGCGTTCAGTAGGTAATTATAGCCTTTGTTCTCTCGACTATTCCTTTGCATATCTAAGAAGCCAGAGCTCCATATACCATCAATCCCATTAGCGATGACACGCCGCCGTTCAAACTTCCTTCTAACTGGTTTGTGCAACGTCCACTCCACACGCTCATGCTCTTTGCTCATCTATACAAACTAGCAGCAAACTTTGCGATTTTCTTTTGATTATCTACATTATATGCATGAAAATCAAGTAAAATGTCCGCCATACTACGCCCCTTTGCTCTTTCAATGATAAAATAACAAGCAAAATAGCCACACATCACCGGGTCTAAATCTTGTACGTGTCAATTATTATACACGACCCCCTTCCCTCCGGTCTTCATGTAACGAACAACAACATCGCTAGGTTGTACGCCAAAGCTATCAAAGTACTCAACATCTTCAGAATCCAGTTGGTTTACAATACACACCCAATGAGTGCCACCACCTTCAGGGTAGTCTTGAATGTTAGTCACAGTCGACTCGTTCTTAGCTATCCGCTTCCGAAACGTGTCCTTGCCAAAGACACCACGAAAATTACAGGCAGATTTTAAAATATCTTCAATCTCGAAAAAAGACAGACTTGTATTTACCCAACGACCATCGGATTTCTATGTCAGCCGAATTGCCACGTAGTCTCACTTTGGGATGACCTACATTAAAGGCGAAAATGGGAAACAAACTGGCATAATCCTTAACAGATACTTGACAGCCAGGATCAGTATCATCGTAGTTGCTTATTGCCTCTTGAAACATCATGTAGGCTCGCCCAATTACGACTTCCAGCAGCAAAGCTCACTTCCAACTCTCTGTCAGGAAACCGTGTGCTGTTACAGCAAGAGATGCGACTGAGTGCGCCTGCGTCAAAGACCACGGGGTTTGTCTCTTAATCTCCGTATACGTATTTGTTCTGCAACTAAAATGTAATTGGGCAGCTGTAGACTGCAATTTGTTGAGACTCTCCATGTTAGGCTTGCTTCAGTTTGTTGGTAGGACGGAGTTTCGGTGGATCCTAACTTGTTCAAAGTACAGCTGTCGCATAGCACCACTTACCAACTTCTGCTCAAGGTCTGCCGCTATGCATATGGGAAGGCTGAGTGTCAGTTTTGGCATCCACACGCTGATGTGTTTGACGACAAACTTACCAACATCCGCAGCGTTTGCTCTTAAGATGTAATTGAGCGCATTCTCTCGAGATGATAAACGGTTTGTCTGATCAAATTTTTTCAGCTTTCTCTTTGGTGTAATAATGATCAGCTTTTGCAGTCAACCTATTTTTAAATGTTTCCTGATTCACAAAACAATTTCAGTGAGAACCAATCTTTTTTTTCCCATTCACTTTACTCCGGCTGGCAGCGCACAGCGAACTCAAACCTACGACGACCAAGTGCCTAGCCGAAACGAAAATCTTACTCTCCCAGCCGGAGAAAAGTGAATGGGAAGTAAAAGATTGGTGATAATTCTTCCTGCGTGAATGGCCTTTCCTGAATTTTCAGTGGGAGTTCAGATTAGAAATTCTTTCGATTTTTGATGCAATTTGTTTAAGCTCATGAAGCGGATTTACTTTCTTAGAGGCAAACGTACATGTGGCACTACCTGATATCATGATAATCTCACGCCGATAGGTTATTTATCACATGCACTTGACAGACTATAATAATATTACCACAGTAATAACAAATTTAAATGGATGGATATGTACGTGCTGTGTTTTAACAACTTTTCTTGGCCATTGAATATTAATTTTGTACCCTCCAAATCAGCTGCTGCTCAACCTTCTACAGCCCAGTTGATGGTCCTTACGCTTAAGCCGTTCAACTCGGCTTCACAGGGACGTTTAGATTTCTGTTCAATATCTGAGGATGTCATGCCATCAAGAAGTGCTAGGCGCTGGGTCGCCGCAGGTTCGAGTCCGCTGTGTGTTTGTACAGCCGCTACAAAAGAGAAAAATGACCTGTTTATGATTCTCCCAGCAAGACTTCTCTTTCGATGTAGTGGAGGCTAGAGTTGCAATTGCGACCATGAGTAAGCTATGCTACTGGTAAATATGTTGGAGCGGCTACTAGGGTCGAGACACCTTAGATGCTGTACCTGCCTAAACGTAACGACCCTTGAACTACGATACATTTATTATTCCTGGTGCTCACAAACAACGCTCGCCACTCAGATACCAAAATCAGCTGCTTGTACGCTATCATTATTATATACAGCTCGGGCGCCTAAAGCAAGAGCTGCCCTGACTTGTGGGAGTGAACTCGAGAGAACTCGCTGAAGAGTACAAGCATCACATCTTATAATGAAGCCACAGAGTGCGCCACACAAGACATAGCGATACCCATTCAGTAGAAGAAACTGGCGGATTCCAGTTAGGTTGGTTTAACAAGACCAGGAAGCATGGAATGGTCAGTGCATGCAGGATACGAAGACATCGTCAGCAATAGAAGACGATCTCGATAAGGAACGACTATTCTTTCTCGACCTCGAGTCCATGCCGAGCGGACAACGCTGTGCTAACACGGTGTCGTTATTGACTCGTTAGCTGTTCTCACACGTGAAACGAAGTAGCACTTAACCTTAAAAGATCATTTGCACTCCTTCTAGATCCTCGGTGGCAGCTAAGTCTTTTTTTTCATAATATATTTCAAGCTATTAAAATTGTCTGGAATCCTAGTGAAGTCTGATCAATGTACCATGGCAGCATCGCTCTATTGAATATAACCTTTCGCGAAAATCGACAGTACCGCATATCAGCTCATCAGAATAATCAATCGAACCTCTACCACCCTGAACAATCGTGATCAGGCTCTTGCTTGCTTCTTTGACCTCAGCAAAGCGTTTGATCGTGTTTCTCACACTGGATTACTCAAGAAGTTGAAGGTCTACAATATCGACGGCTCCCTTCTAAGCTGGCTGACGACATACCTCATGATCGCCGCCAATGAGTACGGGTCAACCGACCTTATTCGAACTGGCTATCCATCCCTGCTGGGGTGCTTCAAGGGTCCGTTTTGGGGCCCCTACTTTTTGTCATCTACACAGCTGATCTCCCGGCTCACGTCTGCCCACCGCATACCTCCTTGAATACCAGTTGTAACCTATTCGCTGATGACTCAGCTTTGATTTCAGTAGATAAAACCGCAAGGTTGGCTCGCACAGAACTTCAGCCCGCTGTTACTCGCACTTCTGCCTGGCTCAACAACTGGTCACTTATGGTGAACGCAAGTAAATCATCCACTATATGCTTTTACCAGGGCTGTTTTTCCAGCTGAATACTCATACGAGCCACTATCTATCGGTGACATCTCCCTGCCCCAATGTTCTCATCTTCACCGCCTTGGTCTAATCCTATCAAGCGATCTTCGATGGCATGGCCATATTAGCACTATAATGCGGAAAGGACGATCTCTCTTAGGTCTGCTCAAACGTCTGAAAGAAGCTCACCCGAGCCAATTACGAGCCGCACTTTCTATACTATACAAACTCTACATTCGACCGGTGCCGGTGTATGCTTCTGAAACGTCGAACAACCTCACCCAGGGGCAGGTCGACCGCCTTGAGCGTTTCCAGCGGAAAGCGGCAAAGATCATTCTAGGTATGCCCCTTTCATCTCAGGTAGACCACCACACACTCCTGATCACCCTTGGGTGGCCCACTCTATCATCCCGCCGCCACCTCAAGTTGGTTCTCCTTGCATACAAAATGTATACAAAAACAGCACCGAGTCACCTGCTATCTGTCGCTCCGCCTCTCTATCAGTCATCAACACCTCTTTATCATGAACGCTTCTTCAAGATCCTTCCAGCTCGCACCGATGCCCACCTCCATTCGCCAATTCTACAGTCATGCCACCTGTTCAATAATCTTCCACAGTCTATTCGCGATTCTCCCACTTATGTCACCTTTAAATCTCTTGCTTCAAATGCCATACTTACCTCTAAATGCCACTGCTCAACCCACATTCTTCATTAGCCACGCCAAACATTCTCATCCGTCGTGCCCACTACTCTTCACCCTCTTTCTTTCTTTCTTTTCCGATTTTGCTCGCTCAAATTTTATTTTATTTTATCAGGCATCTACTTTTTAATTGTACCCTCACTCTTTGTTATCTATATTAGCTGAAGTCCTCTCTTATTGGCATTAAGTTGCCATCAGTCAGAAAGAAAGGTATACTAAAAATGCTAAGAACCTCATACCTCAAGAGTCAACAGCACAAGCAGAAATCATTGATCATCTACTAAGCGGATGCTAGACTACTGAGAATGGAAGCAAATGTGTGGCCGTTATCGCAGACAAGTTCCTATGGCTTCTAGACTGAGCACGAATCGATCGTTCAGCGTTTAGGTCCTGACTGCTTGTCCAGCCTTTAAGAAATGCTGTACCCGCTTAGGCATCATGCGCGTAAAGGCTAAAAGATATCCTCTCTTGAATCTTGTCGGTCATCTCGCAGATTCGTGGTGTGAATTGCTTGCTGTTAGAATGACAGGTATTAACTCAGGTTTATTAGGGCAGCATGAAATAGTGGTCCTCAGATAGAGATCAAATGAGGGAGAAGGCGATCGTGGGAAGAGAAGCGGAGAAAGAAATAGCTAGAAGAGATACAGGAACAGCAATTTAACAGAGACCTAGAGCTATATACATATATATATATAGAGAGAGAGAGAGAGGGGGGGGGGGGAGAGAGAGAGATAGAGTGAGAGATAAAGAAATTTTAAGAAACGCCGAGGTGGACGTGTCATTCTTGCACCTGAATATGCTTAGGCTGCTGGGATTGGAGGGAGCGCTAATTTAGGCTCATGGACCAGACTGTATGATATACACTTTGAGTAAAGAAAGGACCAAGTAGCTAAGACTCAGTTGAAGGCTTAAAACTCGTACTTAAGATACTGCAGCTGGTCTTGAAACTTGAATGCTTCTCGTATACACACACGCACACCATCCCTGTCTGCTATGGTAGAGTTTGTAGCGCATGTCTTTTTGAGTAAACGGCTCCAAGGATCAGGATCCAGAGTACCAACGGAAAATTTCTGAGAGCAAACGGGTACCTGCAAGCACACACAGGCACATATTGACCCCCTACCACACACTAATACACTCAAAGGCACACCAGCTTCAACGCAAAAATTTAGTATTCGTCAGCCAGGAAGTGTGAGAACTAAACAGTAGAATGATGCACATTGGAAAGTTTAATTTTCTATAAGAAATTTTGTTGGCAAGCAAAATCAAATGTTGTCTTTTCAAACAAACTTTTCCCATAAAATGTCCTAGTTGTACACAGAGAATATTTTCTCAGAGTCTTAGCTCTAAATTCGTGATAAACAAGCTGTCTCTCTCTCTCTCTCTCTCTCTCTCTCTCTCAACTCTCTCGCTCTCTTTTTCTTCCTTTGGCCAGAGGCACGAAATCAGCCACGATCGCCGTCTGGTTTGGCATCGAGTTGCATAAACTTTGCCTGAAATGGTAAAGACATTCCCTCACTTTTTTCGATGTCCATAATGTTTTGTTTCCTTTTTTCATGACGTCGGACGTTGGGGAAGGTGGTCTTTGAGGCGCAGCCGGAAGCGACAGAATCACAACACCGCATTGTTGGTAAAGAAGGGACGTCGGTGTCATACTTGAACTAAGGAAATGCAGTACAGCCCGACTGCCACTGAGCTCACAGGTGTGCGGTGTGAGGTCTCCTTCCGGCACGTGACGCAAGGCTACATAGTTACGTCACTGAGTCACTGAACAACGTACTTCTGAGTCGCGGCGAAGATCCGATGGCGAAAGTGAGTGACCTTGGAGTGGCTCGGGCTTTGTTTGGCGATGACCCTCGCCGCCGTGTTCTCATGAGTCAGTCGAGAGGAATGACACGAGGTCCGGGTGCAATTCTGTATATGTCGCCAGAGTCGATGGACGACTCTGGGAGACCATACGACACGAAACACGATGTGTTCAGTTTCGGATTTCTAGTGTTATCGACGAGTACACAGCACGAGCCGACGTGCTTCAACAAACCGCAACGAGTACTGCCGGGCGACAACTCCGGCACTACTCGTCATGTTCCAAAAGTGGAGCGACGCGCAGTGGACCTTCGCGATATTTCTCCAACGCACCCGCTTCACGGGATTATTCTTGAGTGTCTCCGGGGCAATCCGTCTGACAGGCCGACAGCAAGGGAGCTTCTCGCAGAACGTGAGTGTCTTCCGGTAACTGCATCGACTTCTGTTGTGTCTCCGGTCGCAGGCCAAGAGGTACGTGTGTATTTTTTTTATGTCTTATAAATGAAGCACAATCGATTTCAAGCACAGTCACACACTCATATACACGCACACCCACGCACGCACACACAGGCACACCCATGCATGTGTTTTTATTCACAAATAGCAAAGGATAATTCTGTGTAAAAGGTACTTCCAGCCACCTTTAACACGGAGGTCCGTGACAGCCTATCAACAACAATGGATATGTGGGCACGTGTTTTGATCTAATTGTAACATTTTATTGCCGTCGTCAGACTCGTAGGGGCTGAGGAGGACTCCACAGACGGTTAATTCATGTCTGTCTGTCTGTCTATGTGTGTGTGTGTCTGTCCGCCACGCTGCCATCGTTACTAGCCAGCGCGCGCTAATCGTGTCCTTTTTTCCCGATCAAAATGTATGGTAGGTTAGCGTACAAATTTCAACCGAGCATTGCAGCGCAGCTGCAGCTATTTGTAATGTATGCCATGAACCAAGGTCTACCTTTCTAAATACTTCGCCAGAGAAAAACCTTTCCGAAGCCGTATGAAAAAAAGGGAAGAGGAACAAATTCTAGACGCCAGTGAGTACCGGACCACCGCTGATTCGATTGCAGCTGTTGCTGTGAGTTCTGAACTTTTGAAATTGTTTTTCTCTGAAATCGATAGCGATAGGGAGTCCCGGGCGCACCGCTGATTCGATTGCAGCTGTTGCCGTGAGCTCTGAACTTTTGACGGACAGGGCCACATGACTCATGCAGTTGAACACATGAAGGTGGATTTGGTTCCGCCAAGCTGCAACATTTCCAGCATGCTGACACTGAGCTTCGTACACATACGTTTGTTTTAGTCGCGTCTTCAAGATCTACATGGTAGACTGCATGATGACCATGAGCTCAAGGAACTCTGTCGCTGTAAACACAATTACATCATTTGTCCCGACCAAAGCAGCGTAGCTTTGTTGCTACTTGTAGCAACCCAGTCCTAGTCCTGTATACATTTTAGAGCTTCAATGAGTGCTTCAATGTGGATTTTGCGTGCATGACAGTAGGCATCCGCTATATGTAAACCATATGGCCTGCGACGGCTCCATGCGGATGCGACTTGTTTTTGAAATGTTCATGGTCAGCTGTGCTTTGACAGTCTTTTCTAAGAGCTAATGGTGTGAATCTTGAAAGTCCATGTAGGATGCTGATATTCTGTGAAGTTTGATAAATGAAACTGTTTCTTTGTCTGTCTTAGCGTGTGAGAGTTGAGCTAGACAAAGTTCGTCAGGCTCTATTGGCAGCCAAGCAAAGGTCACGTGACTTGGCTGATCATGAAAGTGCTGCACAGGAGAATGTCCGGCGACTTCAGCACCAAACGACAACTTTTCAGCAGACACAACGAGAGAACATACGACTTCAACATCAGCTCATGACAACCGAAGGACGACTAACAACAACGCAGAAACATCTGACGACAATAGAACAACAATTGATGACAACAGAACAACAACTGACTACAACAGAACAACAACTGACTACAATAGAACAACAACTGACTACAACAGAACAACAACTGACTACAACAGAACAACAACTGACTACAACAGAACGTACAACGACTGGCTGAGGCCAGTGAACGAGCACACCTTGCGGAAAAGCTAGCGAATACAGTGGAACGAGAATGCGCCGAGTCACGACGACTGATCAATGAGCTGCTATCCCAGAGAGAGCAACGCTTGACAATGATTCCACCTGTAACTACATTACAAAGGCCCTCAGCCGAGGCTTCTTCCGCTCCAGTAAGTCAATACTTGATGTGGTTTGATAATAGGCTGTTGTGCAACACTCATCAGCCATTTAAATTTTTTCACCAACTGGCTGGATTAGATAGGTTCATTTGACAGTTCAAGATTCATTGTTTGCAACTCAACAGAAACTTTTCAGACGGATGTTTTGTTGTGTGTGATGGACTTGAACTGACAGAGAATAAGCTATTTCAGTGTAGGAATTCCTATAATTTACATTTTACATAAGAAACAGTACCAAATCAGATCAAAAGAGCGATAATAGTGACTTGCTCTGTTATGATTTAATGACATGCATACTGTTAAAATTTAGCTTTACCATGTTTTTGATTTAAACTGCAGGTGAGTGTCCGGTTGAATTCTTATCAGTGGAGGTCGTTACTGGATATTCCGGTAACAGCAAGAGGGGACATCACACTGTAGAGTTCGGTGAGTGGATAGTTCTGGTGGGTGGTTGCAAAAGGGGTTTTAGTCAGTGCGATCGTGTTTATGCTTATAACCGCACAACTCAGCATTGGTGCGAATTGCCCAGAACACCATACCCGTGGTGCTGCTCAGCAAGTGATGGTCATCATATCTATGCACTTGGCAGGCAGAACATGTCGACTGAGAAATGGACTAAGCGCATTTACCATCTAAATGACGATAAAACACAATGGCTGAGCTTGCCGGATATGATGCCACACGCTTTCGAGTACACAAAAGGACTGGCTATTCACAAACATAAGCTGTTTGTGTGTTGCAGTGATGAGGCTCGCCCCGGACGTCTTCACGTGTTCGATTTCTCCAAGCAGCATTGGTCAGTTCTCTCCAGCCGTTGTTCTATAGCTATGGAACCTGACAAGAGGGACCTTGTGCCATGGGGAGATTATCCCGTTGCCAATGACATGACCTATTGTGATGTGGAACCTGATCAATGACACTGCCAACCACGCTGGAGATCCGGAAACGGTGCATATTCAGTAGCAGTCATCAATGGCCAGCTAATCGCAGTCGGCATGCGTGATGCCAAGGATGAAGATACAGTTTCAGTAGATGTTCTGGACAGTGTGAACTCCAACTGGTCATCACTTCAAATTCTACCATCACCGCAAAAAGGAGCGTCGTTGTGTACAGTCAACAACGCACTGTATGTAACAGGTAGTAGGAGGCTGCAAACAGCTTTCTGTGTTTTTCATAGTTTGTTTTATCACTTATCATTATTGTTTTTCACTCTAAACACTCCAGACGTGTAGTTGCAGTCCTAACAGAAACAGCTAATACTTTTTGTTTCTCTTGAACACAAACAGAGACTTGCAGCCTTTGACAAGAACATACTTATTTGAGCACAACGCTGCTACAGAATCACTCAAATTATGATCCATTCCGTCTTTCTGTTGTGTTCTTTCTCTACTCTAGCTCTAGCTCATTTTTCTTTTTCATGTTCTGTTTGGGACACTTGAAACGTTTCTGTAACCTTAGTACTCAGACATGTACATCAGCTGTAGGAAAGCCATCATTGAAGATATGACTCTTTCTTTGATTGCTCTTTTGTAGAGAAATATTTCTGATCCTGTGGGAAGCCATTTTCCTACTGAAAGGGACCATTACCCAATACACATTGATTTTGTGTGCTGGTTGCTGTGTGGAGATGACAAAGGGTTACCAGTCGTCTTGTTGACACTGTTCATCTTCCTCTTTTTTTGAAATAAATCTGGAAATTTCCTGAAGAGAACACATGCATGTTTTTCTGCTGCAGAAATTCTGCAAAGAAAATTTACTTTTTTTCTATGTAAACGTTGATGCAATTTGTTCATGTGCATGATGTGATTTAACAACGTTATGAAATCAATCACGGTAGTAGACTCATTATTAGCTCTGTTGCTAAATATTTTCGAGATTCTTGCCATTTCAATTATCATCATGCCCCTGTAATTATCAATCAGTGGCAGTCTTTATCACATTCTTTTCTCAATAATGACGGTTTCTCATCTGTTATATCCTCTAAAAAAGTTGCATAATGACTTTAATGGTTTTGAAGTGTACTGAATTTTATCAAGGTTTATCATTTTAAACAAAATGGCAAAAAGAGTACGTATTAATTTTATCAGTGCTGCAGTTGGTTGAAATCATCGCCCGTATTTAGTTAGGGTGATCATGAACATATCCCTGTTCTGAATGGGAATCTAATGTTCCAACGGCTTTCAGGGGACTGGGCTATTTAGAAACACGTCTATACTCAGTATAACCAGTACCAAAAATCTTAGTACAGCAATACCAGCCCCTGTCGGGAAGAGTCATTACTAATGAGGGTGGGAGCGCACTGTGGAGTCGAGCGCATATGAGGCGACCAAGCGCCTAGCCGAACATGCTGTCTGTATGTTTATAACTATAATTTTCTAAAGACTATTTTTGGCTGGGGAATCATTTTCTCTGTTTCGAATTCACTGGATGGAGTGCCAACGAACTCGGCCCTATCAGACCCAGCACCTGGCCAAATAAAACTCACTATCGTAACTGCTCGACCAATCCGCCAGTTCTAAATTGTTGGCTTCATGTCACGCTTTGTGACTTTGTCTCGACACGACCATCGATCCACTGCGCAAAACACTACGAAGTGACTACCATGCTGTAGCCTACGTCGGAAATGACCTGAGATAAGACCAGAATTTATTATAAACAATCATCAGACCATTCTTGGCGAGAGAATCATTAACCAATTATTTTCTGTTTATTTTTTCACCGACTGCAGTGCACAGACT
>JAOWAW010022356.1:3431-17992 GCA_028565695.1 Nicola tetela | reverse complement strand
ATGTTGAGGAAGGATCTCGTCCAAGTCTGGTGCGAATCGGTTGAGTGGTTTTTGAACGCATGCGTTACAGACAGACACACAGACAGACACGAACGAAAATATATATTAGATAGAATTCCACCTCTACTGTCAGAACTCCACTCTGACAGGTGTTCACGTATGTCTATTCAAATTGTTGTGTTTCTCTTCATGCTGTTCTGTATGTTCTGACTGGAAAAAGTTCAAAACCCTCTCGCTTCTTTCCTTCTTGTCACACCACAGCAAAAGTGTTGTACTGGTAACATCACTGGCATTGTGATAAATCTGCTACGTGGCTGGCATTACTGGTATATAAATACTATGAGCAGGTTTATTGTGCTATGGCGTTTTTTAGAACTATCTTACTTGTGCCAGTGCATATCTAAATGCCGTGATGCTTACACCAAGCACAGGGGGATGAGCCTTTTTCCTCTCCCAGCCAAGGCGATTTCCAAAGGTTGGCAGCTATGAGAAGGGCATACAACCATAACCAAGTGAGTTGTTTTTCATTTGACGACTGATAGAGAAAAAAATGGCAGGAGCGCTCAATTCTTATACACAAAGTAAATAATTTTACTTGAATGTAAAACTTCTAGCAAGACCGTACTCTTCTGGTTGAGCATACCAATGGCCGGCAGGAAACAAAGCTCACACGATAAGAAACGCATAATGGAAAGTCTGGCTAATAGCTCCCGTGGCATTGCCAACTAGACTAAAGTAGACTGGAGTCACGTTACACAGCTCCACTTGGTCGGCGATCTTGTCCAGAGGATTGACTTGATGATATCGCCATTCCCTGCACGAGCCACGAGGAAAGACTATAATAGCATATGAACTGACTTTGCAGAAATTTTCTAGACGTTTGCTTTCAACAAACTGAGTAAAATTTTCGCTAGCCTACTCTATCACAAAGATGGTGACCAAAAGAAACTTTAAAAAGTTAAAACGAGCTTTCATCCTCTGCTCAAACTTTTATCATCAAATGCTATTGATTTTATCAACCCGACGATCGAGTGCCGTAACCGGACTGAATATTCCGGTGGTAACACCATCAATTAGTTAACAACGTTTTACTGAAACATCGCCCTTGTCCTTGGCACAAGCTGAAAAACAACGACCAAAGTGACGTTCTGTCCTAACTGGAACTGGAGAACACTGAAGAGCCGTTGGCAGGGCTTGAAGGATGACCAATGCACGACAGACTACCGCTACCGACTGGGGCCAGCGATTCGCCGCGACCTCGGTCCCAGGCCACCAACCATCAGCTGTCCCTACCGCGTGGCCGTGTAGCGGGTCTTACTGAAATATTCCTACGTACGTAGACTACCAGTATCAAGAGTGTAGAGAAAGCGCTCCTTGGAATGAATATCAAATATCCCATAAATGCTCTATTCCTCACAACGGAAATATAAACCTTATAACATACTTTAGAAGTTTTTATACCATTTGATCCTATACTTCATACCAGGAACTTTACCTCCAGGTATTGACCTCTAAAAGAGGTTTTTATTCAATAAAAAACCGCTTATGTATAAAGAACCGCTTATAAAAGACCTCTTTTTAGGATCAGTATGTTATGACTTATAAGTATAATAAATCCCTCACCCTTGCATTTATTGACCGTTTTATGCCTCAGCATAAACCTGAGGCGAAGCCAAGGGTTTATATACAGCATCAGCATTTAACAGTTGATAAATGCTTGGGCTTGGGTGTTTATTGTATACTTGTTACCTGAGGCTGAGGAAATACCCGTATAGTTATTTTTATCTCCCCTCTCTCATTCAAGTCTGGTTGGTGCAAAAGCATGATGTAGTCCACCGAAGAGTGCACATCCAGTTACATTTTTTTGTAAGTCTAACAAATCAGCTGTATAAACGCAAATAATACAGGGAGTATAGGAGACAGTAGTACTACTATCCAATGTAGTATCCGTATATAATCAGTACAGTAAAATCTACTGCAGTGTCACTCTGCTACTTACTATTACTACTAGATGGCGGTAGGTAGTTTTGACTAGGCAAGAGGTAAAGAGAGAGGGGCGAGAGAGAGAGAGAGAGAGAGAGAGAGAGAGAGAGTGTGTGTGTGTGTGTGTGTGTGTGTATGTGTGTGTGAGAGAGAGGGGGTAGAGCAGGAGGGGGAGAGAAATAGAGAGAGAGAGAGGGGGGGGAGTAGAGAAAGAGAGAGAGGTAGAGAGAGAGGTAGAGAGAGAGAGAGAGAGAGAAAGAGAGAGAGGGAACTAATCTAGAATTATACAGTTAAAACTTAAAACACAGACCAATACACAAGAGGTACAGTTGTCCAGACCAACTATGTGGCAGGTTTAATTGAATGAAATAATATTTTCCGAAATTCTCTTCAAGTAATTTTAATATGAATGCAAGTCAACAGGCTGAGAGAAAGATTGTTATGACCAGCAAAGACAGACAGCCATACACGCACAGAGAAGGAGCACGAATAAGTTCACTGTCCTATACAAAGAAAACAGTCAACACATGAATAAAAAACATAAATTCTTCAAATATGAAATCCCATGTAATACACCAAGTTATATTACTATAAAGAAACATTGAATAGAGTTGAAGTAAATTTCAGTACTGGTAGAACTACACAAGATGGTGAGTATGAAGCGTGCAATTTTGTGTATTAGGCATTTAGACGTGGAGCAAAGGCCAACTCAGTTTGCAGTGCGCCCTGGCTGATCGACTCTTCTACCCATTTCTCTGTCACGCAGTAAAACTTGCGTTTGAGACCACGGCGTAGCTGCTGGAACTCCCCGAGTCGTTGGAGATCACTGCCACATTCCACAATAAAAAAAAAACATCAGTATGGTAAAACAGTTTTCTCACCTCGAAATGAATGATTGATTATCCAGTGACAACTTTTCCGACTGGTAATCATATAGTGAGTGATTCTTCTTTCAAAAAAGCATTCAAGCACAGTGGATCACAAAATCAAAAACACTTATGGCAACGGAAGCAATGACTACCTTTCGTGCAGGACAACATGGCTGATGTTCTCATCAATCTCATTTGCCACAAGTCCACCGTAAAAGCGCAGTGTCAACCGAGTCAAGTCCAGTGGAGAGTTCTTCACCAGCTAACAAACAAGAACACAAAGAAGCATGAAGCATTCGCTAACGAAATACGCTTTTTTTGCAGACACAACATTAAAAAAAAAAACTAGAAAAAAACCAAACATAAAACAACAAGAATGTACTAAACACAAAATACTGAATATCACAAACAAACGCTATGAGATGCATGTTCACACAGAGAGAACACAAAATTTGTCACAAAAATCCTCAAAGATTAGTTACAAGGATTACACACACCGTCTCTGGTCTTCCGACCTCTGCAAAGCGATCAACGTAAAACCTAAAAGGCAGACAGAGAAAGCCAGCGGAATATTTCCCACAAGAAAGCACAGCAGTCACACGAGAAACAAACAAAACCAACAGTGTTTGCATACAGATCGTTCTCTGAGCCACAGCAACCCTGCATAGACTCATGAACATGAAGAAAGCACAGAAGGAACTTGTTAAGAAGAATCAAAAATGAAATTTGAAGCAAGAATATTGGAGGAAGTTTTTTTCAAAGAGAGCAGAAAGTGGCTGAAAGAAAACAAGCCTTAAGCAGTGAGTCAAGAATTTAAGATGTTGATAGCTATACCTGCTTCCTCGGAAGAGCCCCACAATAGGCCAGTCACCCATGTAGCGCTGCTCAGTCTCAATCATTTCTGCCTGAGTAACTGACACATCTCCATGCTGAGGAAAAGAATAAAACCAACGGCAATAAGGCACAGCAAGAGATGAAATACCGTCAAAACACTGCAGTAATTTACTAGCAAGGCCTGTGTTACAATGTTCATGTGTAACAGAATTTATGTCAGGTGTGTGTGTGTGCGTGTGTGTGCGTGTGTGTGTGTGATGAAGGTGTTAGAATATCTGCAATTTTAGAAGTGAAGCAGGTCCTTTTAACATTACATGTTATCACTCAGACAGCAAGAACTACAAGATCAAAGGGCTTCAGAATAGCAATGGCTACGCACAATCAAACAACTAAAAAGAATAAAAAATGGCTATGCAAAATCAAACAACTAAAAAAATGTTCTTTCAGAGGCAGGCAAACACTATCAGACATCAAGCACTAGCACAACCTGAAAAATTGCATGTCTTCATAATTTCGGAATTCCAGAATTCTTCACCCTCAAATACAGACATTCTACACTTTACATTATCAATAGTTTAGCAGTACAATGTTTTGGCCCAACTAGTGTGGCTCTTCATTGGGTACACAGTAAAATGCAGAGAGCTTAACAAGCAGCGTAAACTTTTCTGTGTTGCACAAGCATCACTAGGCTCAGACCCTAGAATAGCTGCAACCTCCCACGTTAGGCCACCCTTTGGTTTTTTTTCTGTTTAACATCAGCATGCATGTATGTTTTGGAGGCAAACAGCCCCTCCCCCCCTAAAAAAAGTCAAGAAGTTGTGTTAGCTGGCTAGCTCCACACGAGCGTGCAGCCTATACTATATAGTAATAGCTAGTGCCTTTTTTTAAGTGTTGAAACCACCACACACACACCTCTGTGATGAAAGTTTTGTCCATTGAATGTCATAGCCACCCAGTCATGATCACCATGTCACAACAACCATGTTTCAACAGTTGCACTATGAGTGAGAGCAACCAGTCACAGAGCACAGAAAAAGAACAATATCATGCAACATGCGGTAGTAGAGAGTAGCTACTGTCATTGCCATGTCTTGGAAGCACTGAAGAGTTCAAGCCAAGGTTTGGCTGTAAGACTTGAGAGACCATGGATGAAGGTAGTCGAAAACTTTTCCTAGCCTCACTCTGGGTACTGGACCACAATGGGAAGACTTTTGCTCCTAAGCTGGTATGTGGTGCCTGTAGAAAACAATTTTACTTTCCCAAGTCTTTTGGAAAGTCACTGTGAAGCTTTGATGAATATCAGCTCCCTTCAAATGAATGCTGATGCTGGGTGACTTTCAGGGCTCTTGCATCTACCTTAGCACTTTGTCGTTTTCCAGTGTGCAGTCCAGTGAGATACAAGTCTCTGTGAAGTGACGTGCGGTCTTGATGTGAAGTCAAGCTACTTGACACTTGGGCGTTCACCTCTGTGGAACTTCTGACAAGAATGTGCCAAAGGTTGTGCAAACCTCTGATGCAATCAGTAAAAGACTCAGTCTGCGATGTGAAAGATACATAGAACTCATTAAACATCATCTCTACACTTGTATCTCACTGTTTTAAACCGGAAAGGCATCGGATATTCAACGAGTGACACATGGTAGTTTTTGGACTGGTGATAGGAAACTCAGACAGCATGGGTGGGTGATCTTGTTTTGTTTTCCAGTTTTGTTTTTGTTAGAGCGCTTTTTACATAAAAAAAACTGACGTTAAACAAAAAAAAACAAAAGGTGGCCTTAGCTACAGAATGCTAATATCACACATTACTTGCTGGCCATGAATATCTGTGGTTTCCATTACTAGCACTTTGCAAGAAAAGGTGAATACATCTGAAAAATATACCCTTCTGATTAGTGCAGTAGCAATAGATCGATTTTATGATTTGATATAGTAAACAATAAACTCAATTTTTTTGTATTAAACACGTAATGCCAATGGCGGTTTATGATGATTGGGAATTGGATGTTTACACACTTAGATTAGGACAAAGTTATACTTCTACAAGCTTATGGGGGCAGCGCTGCATACCATGCATGTCCTGGTTGAAGACTCTGCAAGCAAAGCCCTGCAGGCTCCAGGACAAAACCACAAACAACTAAAGCCTGCTAGCTAGCCTGCCATGCTAGCTGCTCATGGATTCCACATGTGCACTGCAGCCAGCCTCACACACTAGCACAAGCTGCCTATATCAGCTGCATGCAGTTTGCAACATTCAACGGTCAATTTGGAAAGTTTCAGTCTTTATGCTGAATTTTCAAGCCTCGAAAACAAAACAGGTACGGCAAAACTACTAAGACGTACACTAAAAACTATTAGATTACAAAATGTGTTTTTCAGACCTCTTTGTGTAAAGCACTAGGAGTACACACAGGTATACAAGGTGGGACATGCCGCGGAGCTGTGAATACAAGCTTTATGGAGGCAGCTCACACTTATTCAAAGTTATGTGGATCATGAAATTGCTGCTTGAAGGCACGCTGGAGGCAAATTCCAAGATATCATATCTCCAGATTTAGTGCTCCTATTCTGTGCAATGATAGGTTCAATGATAAAGATGAAAGCTGAGACCATTTACATTTCATTACTGCCCAGCCATTGTGTTGAGGTCCGATTCTACAGAACTAAAGATGTGCTGGTGTTCGTACACTGTAAAAATTACAGGATTTTGATCAGACAGGAAATGCTACAAACAGGAATGATTGACAAAGAAGTTAATTTGTCTTAATGCCAAATCCTACAGCTCTCCAAACGTATGTAATTTACTGTGGTAGTTTGTTCAGATGCGAAAATTTAGAGGTGACTTCTAGAGAGAAGATTGCTGCAACTGGCAAGCACTAGAGTTTAGTTCAACAAACACAATTCTTGTTGACTAGTTGTCATGGTGAACTGTCATTGTATGTACTAGTACTCCATCATTATGTGTATCAGTACAATATTATGACTCATGTTTTCACTTGTTCTCTCTCTTCTCCCTCGTGCTCAAGTTAATAAAACATTACGAGATGGGTTTGTCTCTTTGTGAGTGTGAAATACATTATTCAAGGGATCACTACCGTGACAAGTTGGTGTTAGAAGTGGGATCATTATTTTTCTTGGAACAGTAGTGCATATGCAGTTATGATCCAGATGAATAATGACAACAGAGTTTTCTTCCCAAAAACCAGAAGCCAGCATGATGAGTCTGGCACAAGGAACAGAAGCCCTGAAGTCGGCGGCTGAATGACATTGTGAGGAATCTAACACTGAAAAAGTTTCAACAAAGGATTTGATGACAATGATGATAGGTTTCCTGTGAGAGAATGAGGAAAGAACAACACGTATGTTGAGAGAAGCCCTGAGTTTACCAGCCGAACACCAAAGGAAAGAGAAACCACCTTTCCCAAAATATCCAAAACTAGGGGAAGGCGACAACATAGAGGCATGGTTTACCACGTTTGAGAGGGTGATGACAGGCCATGGTATTGACAGAGCACAATTTCCACTGGCTGTGGCACCTTTGCTGACTGCAAGGTACAGGCGTTATATGAGGCCACGACCAGCAAAGAGGCTACGGATTATCAAAAAATCAAAGAGGCAGTGTTGAAGCGTTATGGACTGAACGCAGAAGCTTTTTGTCAATGGCTCAGAAAGGGGAAGCATTGGGCAGATGAGACATTTGGAGAGCTTGCAACACGCTTGAATGATTTGTTTCGAAAATGGACAAAATACGACAGGCAGGAGATGACCAAAAAAGATATGGTTGATCTAATGGTCTTAGAACAATTTCTGTTGGTATTACCCGGGGAAGTACAAGTTTTTGTGTGTCAATAAAACCCAACAACCTCCAGCGCAGCAGCTAAACCAGCTGATGATTACATGCTCACGCAGGAGGCGATGGGAAACGACTTCAAGGCAGGCAACAAAAGCCCGGAAACTACGATTAGCCTGAGGCCAGTATCAGCGATAAGCGGAAGTTCAACTGTCAATGCTGGGCGGACGAACAATCGGTCAGGCTTCTTCAAGAGATGCCACAAGTGCAAAAAGATGGGGCATAAGGCAAGCGAGTGCTGCTCCAGTATCACCCTGTACACACACGAGGAGAGGGATAAGGATGTTGCAAAGGTCTGCCTGGTGGCAGGAAGAATCGATAGAACACCCATGCAGGACATTCTGTTGGATACAGGATACTCACAAACTCTGGTCCATGTCAACCTTGTCGATCCATGGAAAATTGACAACAAAATCGTCAATGTCCAGTGTGCGTACAGAGACCTCGTCAGGTATCCAACAGCAGTAGCAGAAATCCAACTTGCACAGGGAGATTCTATAGTATTGCATGCCAGGAACAGTCAAACATTGCCTCCTGCTGTATTACTAGGCCGTGACGCTGGCATGGAGGAACTGTTGAGCAACAAGAGCAGCTCCACCGTCCCAGCCATGGAAGCTGCGTATGTCCTGACAAAGAAGCCAGGCAATGTCTGACACAAAGAATTTGCCAGACGAGGATGAAATCGAAGTGTGGAGCGATTTAGCCAGGATCAACGAAGAAATTTTTTCTGGCACAAGGAAAGCGCAACGGAAGATGAAGGAACAGCATCAGAAGGACAAAGTTGCATTCAACGAGATAATCACCTGCAACAAGAACACAGTAATGGATGACCAGTCTGAAATAATTACTGAACCACAAACTGTGACCACTGGTATCGAAGATCAAAACAATAACAGAGAAGACATGTTTCCAGAGATCCAAAGAGATAGAATGAAGGAGCTGCAGGAGAATGACCAGACACTGGAAAATCTTTGGATGAAGGCAAAATCATCAAACAAGGAGGCAGAAACCTCTTTCAAGATCAAAGATGGTCTGCTTTATCGACAATGGCATCCAAAGGGAACAGCCGTTGGTGCTCCTCGGACTGTAGAGCAGCTAGCAATACCAAAGAGCTGCTGTCGCACAGTGATTGAAATGGAACATGATATTCCGCTTGCAGGGGAAATGGGTCGTAACAAGACAACCAACCAAGTGCTCAAAAGATTCTTTTGGCCAGGCATGATTGCAGATATTGCTGAATATCGCAGCCAGATGCAAAGCCTGTCAGTGACAAGGTTGACCTCAACTGAGGGTCCCTCCGCAACCACTACCAGTGGTTGGTACACCTTTTGAGTGCATCTCAGTGGATTTTGTTGGACCTCTGAAGAGGACAAAACATGGTAACCAATAAATTCTTGTTCTTGTTAATCATGCAACAAGGTATGCCGAAGCGATTGCTATGCGAGGAGTGAGTGCAAAACAAGTTGCAGAAGAGCTGATGAAGATCTTTGCAAGGTTAGGGCTGCCGCAGGATACTAAGCGATCAAGGAGTCAACTTCATGTCTAAGTTGCTACGTTGTCTGTACAAGTCCCTGTGAGTAAAGTGGCTAAGAACAACGCCATACTATCCTCAAGCAAATGGTCTGACAGAACAAGTGGTCAGTGTGATGAAAGCAATGTTGCGGAAGTTTGCAGAAGACTACACTGCTTGGGACAACCTGTTACCTTATGTCATGTTCGCATGTTGAGAGGTACTGCAGTTGTTGACAGGTTTCTCTCTGTTTGAACTGATGTTTGGACGAGCAGTCCGAGGACCCTTGGATGTGTTGAAGCATCAATGGGAAGCACAAGGTGAACCGACAGACGTTATCACGTATGTCTTGGAGACCACAAGAAGATTGGCAGAAATGAGTGAGCTGGCCCAACAAAATCTCACTCAAGCACAAGCGTCACAGAAGAAGTACTATGACCGCCAAGCTTGCGAGCGATCATACAACGTTGGTGATGAAGTTCTCGTCCTCTTGCCATCAGAGTGAGATTTTCTGAGTGCGGAATGGTTCGGACCATACAGAATAACAAGGAAGCTAAATAGTGTGGATTATCAGGTGGAGATGCATGACTAACAAATGTTACCGTTCATTCCACATAAACCTAAAGAGGTGCTCTCTGAAGGAACAAGAGGATATGGAGTATGGCATGCAGGAGTCATATTTCACAGAGAACAGCTACTCAGATGAAAATGAGCTGCCGTACCTTGTTGAGGAACAAGGTGATGGAAAGCACCCCCAACTGAGTCACCTGACAAGTCAGCAACAAGGAGCTTCACTCACTTTTGAATGATTTCAAGGACATGTTCAGCACCATCCCCAGGCACACAGACTTATTCGAACACTGGATTGATGTCGGACAGGAAAGCCCATCCAGACTAGCTGCTTATCATGTGCCATACATATTACCAGAGAAAGTGAAGGCTGAAATTGATCTACTGGAGCAGCACGGCATCATCCAGTGGTCATCTAGTGAATGGAACTCACCAATGCTACCAAGGGTAAAGCCAGATCGGTTAATCAGAATTGTGTCGACTATCAGAAGTTAAATAGCAAGTCTAAGTTTGATGTTTATCCCATGGTACAGCCAGACACGAGCTGGCAGAGAAGTTTGCCGGGACCAAGTTTTTAATTAAGCTGGACCTCACCAAAGGATATTTTCAGATTCCCCTGGCAAGGGAAAGCCAGTCTAAGACAGCCTTTTCTACACCCTTTGGGCTTTATGAGTTTGTCACCATGCCAATGGGGCTTCATGGGACCCCAGCCACGTTTCAACGTATGATGGACAGTCTATTTAGGGATCTTCAGTTCTGTGATGCCTACATGGACGTCATTGTGGCTTCCACTACGTGGGAAGAACATTTGCATCATCTGAGGATCGTCTTGCACACACTGCAATCTGCTGGGTTAACAGTGAAATCAACCAAGTGTGAGTTTGCTCAGCCACATGTTCACTATCTCAGATATGTCACTGGCCAGGGACAAGTAAAGCTGCAAGTTGGAAAACTGGAGGCAGTGCAAAATTACCCTCAGCCTGTTACAAAAACGGATGTGAGAGCATTCCTTGGATTGGCAGGGTATTATCGCTGATTCACTCAGGATTTTGCCATGATTGCAAAACCAATAACAAACCTGACGAAGAAGCACAAGTCAGTGAAAGTGATCTGGTTGCCAGAGTGTGAGGAAGCGTTCCAGTGGTTGAAAGCTGAGCTTTGCAAAGAACCGATTCTGCGAGCACCAGATCCTCATTGCCAGTTCATAGTGCAGACAGATGCGAGCGATATCGGTATCAGCGTTATTCTCAGCCAGGAGTACGACAGGGATCACCCAGTGCAGTATGCTAGTCGACAACTACTTCCACGCGAACGAAAATATTCTGTCACAGAAAAGGAATGCTTTGCGGTGGAGTTCGCACTAGAAACCTTTAGAGTGTATCTCCTGGGAAGTGAGTTTTCTGTTATCACAGATTATGCCGCATTAACCTGGCTGAATCAGATAAAGAACGACAACTGTCGACTCACCAGGTGGTATTTATCTCTTCAGCCATACCGGTTCCAGGTACACCATCCGCCTGGCACAGCAAATGGAAATGTGGATGCCCTTTCTTGGTGTGCATCAACACAACTTCAGTGATCAAAGTTTGGAATACCCTACTGTGACAATCCTACTGGCTTGTCCTGTAGAGGAAGGAGAATCTGTCATGGTGCACTGTCATTGTATGTACTAGTACTCCATCATTATGTGTATCAGTACAATATTGTGACTCATGCTTTCACTCTCTCTCTCTTCTCCCTCGTGCTCAAGTTAATAAAACATTACAGGAAGGGTTTGTCTCTTTGTGAGTGTGAAATACATTATTCAAGGGGTCACTACCGTGACACTAGTACTAATCTCCCTTTTCTGGGAAAAATCGATCATCGAATCATTGACTCTGATAAACAGCTGATTCACCAACACTACTTCTGGTTGTCCCAAAGAAGAAAACAAAGACAGTCCTACACTCACCTTCTCCCCAATAGTTATGAATGTTCTTCTGATTCCGTTTTCAGTGATGTCTTCGGTGTAGCTGTCATCATATTTGTCGAACAAAGACGCAAACCGTTCAGCTGTCGAGTGTGACGCATGAATCATGTGATGAGGAAGAAGATCGAGCAGTTTCTTTGCTGACTGGAGAAGAGACAAAAAAATATTTCACAGAACATTCAACTAAGTCGATAGTTTTGACATATCCCCCAGAATGCGTTTATCAAGAGAGCAAATTGTTGAAACTGACAAATCAGAGTGTGCATAACTTTACAACTCTGAGCAAACTAACATTCTTTGCAATAAAAAAAACAATGACAGCATAACTTCTCTCCAGACAACTGCAAGTCACCAACAGCAGGACAAAAGCACAAGCCTAAAGGCAACCTAAATGTAAGAAGCACACTTCTTCTAAAAGCAATTTAAATCACAATAAAATAATTTGCTTCCCTTCTTTACCATAGACATCATATAACAATGGTAGGCTTTGAATGCTTTGCAACCACAAAACGCCACCACTTCGCCATGGCAAACACAAAATGCCACCACTTCACCGTAGCAACCACAAAACGCCACCACTTCACTATGGCAGAGGAAATGATATGTAAACAAACCATGACACCTGGGTATAATGCTACTTCATGGCTGCGTGGATATTAAAACTCAAGAACAACAAATGATTCAAATTTTGCAATGATGATAAGAAAAAGAAACAGCACAGCTTACCAAACATTCTTGAAGCCACTCCACACGAACCACATCGTAAATTCCCATGCTAGATTCAACAGACAAGGATGACCATTGTCAGTGTGGCCAAGGCCACAGCAAAATAAGGCACTCACTACAATGAAAGTAAAGATGACCAACAAAAAAAAAACTCGAAACCTCTTTCACACATCACTGTACATAGGAAAGGGGAGGACCAGACTACAGCCTGGTACAAGGTTCCGACTAGAAAGCAAAATATGTAGTGACTACACTGAACTACATACAAACATTTCAACACAAAGAACAGTTGTTTTTGCACGCAAATCCTCAAACATAATTTTCAGCAGGAGCGGTTGAAAACATCAAGAAAAAGAGTGCTTCAATGAGCAAACACTCTTGCACATTAAACAAAGAAACTGACCAAGAACCAATGAATGGTACCCAAAAAAAAAAACAACCATTATCTCCCAAATAAGATGGAAAGAGTACGAACAGTGAAACATTTTCTGGGAAAGACACCCCTGTCTCTTCTTTCTGGCCTTCTAAACAGACGCATACCTGATGACGCTGCGTACACGAGCAACCATGTGGTCTGCTAAGACACAGTGCGTCTTATCTGAAGGACTCTGGGTAAAACTGCCACCATGCTGAAAACAAAAAAATGCCCCCATGCCAGTGAGCAGCAGAAGTAACTGTTTGACACTACTCTACAGAATCTATAGGATTTCACAAAAGTCCCATCATCAAACAGCAAGCTCTTCAGTCAACCTGAAGAACTTTTCTGTACGTTATCAACTGTGAAACAAAGATTTCTTCAGTCACAAGGATCTTATTCGTAGCACGTCCAATAAGCTAAGATGTACAAATATCCATTGCACAAGTAAACTGAAATTTCTGCACTGCTGCCTGGTCAACTGCAACAGACAACAAATCGAAACTGCCTCACCACATTTGACAGCACATTGATTTTAATTTCCGCATAATGTGACTATGCCGGACACTTTAAATTTGATACTGAAAGAGAAGAAAGACATGAGAGTAGCCTTGTGGATTGTTACATAAAAACACACAATATCACACAAATAGGCATCACCATCTCACCTCAGCAATCAGTTTTTCCACAGCTGTTTTAGGAAGATCCTTTGGGCCATTCACAACATAAAACTCCAAGCCGGAGAAGAGCCGAGACACCTACCAAAATTAGCAAAACACTGAAATAGGTTGGACACTAAAACAACTGCCAACATGCTGTCGGAAAATGTTTCAGACAACGCCAATGGAAAACATTAAGAGTGGGAAAGAGTGTTTTCAACCTGTTGCCCACTTACAGCCAGACTTGTCAGTCCACTGGCAAACCTCACTGACGCAGGTGGTTAGTACACAAAAGTTCTATTCAGGTGACGATTTGTGCACGTTAAAATCCGCTTGAACGCCCACTTTCTAACTGGGGCTGGAAGGCTTAGCGAGCCTTCACCCAGGGTCTTAATTCAGAAAGATTCACCTAACTCAGTAAGACCATCTCCATGGTGCCAGATAAGGCTGTGCAAAAGCCCTCAATTTGCAAAAATGTGCTATTGGCCAATGCATGTAAACAATACATTTGTTTTATGTTTCCTCACAAATTAGAGTTTTGTGAAGCACAGTCAGGCATATGGGCAATAACAAATTTCAACATGGCTTTTTTCTTTTAAGCTGAACACAACTAGTTGACCACTCACAGCTGTGACATCACTCATGTCGAATGCTTGAAAGTGAAGAGCCACTGCACGAGGTCGTTCAGTGCGTACAACAGTACGGCGCTTCTTCCGAGGTGACTCATCGTCTGCATCTGAATCCAAATGCCGGGAGATTAGTCGTCCTCCACTGGTCTGTATGGAAAAAACCCCAACAAGGTAGAAACCAAAAAAAATCAGCCTACACCAAAAGCAAAGGTGACATCTTGGTAACCACAAATAATACAGCATTATGATGTTAACGTATCAAAACAAAGACCTAAAATCAGAATTCTGGATGCTGCACAACAATGAGTGTGCACACACTTTTATCACATCCTGTCAGCTCATAAAATAGATACCCATACAGGTACATGCAAACACTCTGCAAAAGCTTTCACCCACATGCACAAACTTACTGCAAAATTTAACACACTTTCACCCACATGCACAAACTTACTGCAAAATTTAACACACTTTCACCCACATGCACAAACTTACTGCAAAATTTAACACACTTTCACCCACATGCACAAACTTACTGCAAAATTTAACACAC
>JAOWAW010022245.1:0-17992 GCA_028565695.1 Nicola tetela | reverse complement strand
CACACACACACACACACACACACACACACACACACACACACACACACACACACACACACACACACACACACATGGAAGGCAGGTAAATAGACAAGTATTTCGGAAGACAAACAGGCAGACAGACAGGCGGGAGGAAAGGGAAAATACAGAGAAAGAGATACGACGGCAAAACTGAAAGAAAGGGAGGGTAGCTCATAGATCGCGAACAGCGTAGAGATCAGGGGGAGGGACGTACGTAAAACGGTTGTTTAATTCACGATCGAATACGTTGTGGGAGGTGATGTGAGAAGTCTGAATTCTAAACACGCTAAACACAGCTCGGTGTTAAATTTACTCACGGACATGGGTATCAACTTGCTTAAAATTGGCCATCCCTGGCTTGCTGAGTCCAGGTCAAACTTCGCAGGTCAAACAGACGGTCACCCTCTACTTCCCTTTGACAACAAAATACGGCGTATGGCTCTTGCAGCTGGGGAAAATGCCCTCAGCTTCCTGAGCGGAACGAAAGCTACGAAGCTTTGCAGAAACTACAAAGTTAACAGAAGGAAAACAAGCCCACAAAAAGAGCCACTAGAACAACCAGGTAGACTAATGGATCAGCCAGGTAAAAATAATAGGCTGGCATTCGAGTTCGAGCTCAGAGAAGTTCTCAGACAGACGCAAAACTCGAATATCATATGGAATATGATCTGCAATCTGCGTGGTAGATTCAGGCGAGCTCATCGATCTATCGCTAGCTTGATGTCATAATCGATCGGTCGCCATATTTAATGGCATGACAACGAGGATATTAAGGCACTCGAATGCTCCCAATTCATTTAATTTCATTTTTTTTTATTTCGTTTCCTTTATTGTTACCTCTGTGATAGCCGAAGCCAGTAAAAGACGGCCTCAAATAATGAAAGTGAAATTAATCAAAGAGAACCAACCTCAATGGTGCAAGTGGTTAGCTAGCGTGCGCAAGTTCCATTCTCAGAGGTGGCGATTCAAAGCGGGTTCAAATTCACCAGACACTCACTTCTAAACTGAGGCTGGGAGGCTTTGCCAGACCCTCACCCAGGGTCTTAAAATAATTGGGGAGGCCAGCACTTCACCTCCTTCGGTATGACCATGTCTGTGGTGCCAGGTAAGGCCGTGCAAATGCCCTTGATTAGCAAAAATGTGCTACTGGCCGATGCACGTAAAAAATATAGTTGCTTTACCAAAGAAGAAGGGAAAGAGAAAATAAAGTTATTGACAAATTATTTTCTCAATTTCACTCTGGCTGGAAGCGCACAGCGGACTTGAACCTGCAGCGACCAGGTGCCTAGCCTGGAACAAAATGAACGATCTTAACCACTCGACCAATCCGCCAAAGGGAAAGCAGAACAATCACAAGACGTAGAGAGAATGGGCTTTGCTGATTCAGATTTAATTTGGCAAGTTATTAAAGTCAGTAATGGTTGTAAACATTGAACAAGGAACAGGCGTGCATGTGCTATAAGCCGGTGTATTGAAGGTCTGACGATGTCTAAGGGAATGTTGGTGTATATGGATAGGAAAAGCTACTTTTACAAGGTGTGTGAGTGCGGTCTGATTTATTAATGTGTGTCATGGTAAGAAATGCCAGGTGATGGTGACGGCAATTTGACAGAGTTGGCAAGTCTAATAAGGGTTAAAATCCAGAACTGACTGACAGGCAGAGCGCTGCTAAACCAAGAATTATCCATGCACTCTTGCACTGAAAGCGTTCCAGACGACTAGCTTGGTGCCTGAAAAGACCAGACCAACGATATCTGCGTAACATGAAGAGGATTTCCCAGCACACCAGTCACAAGAAACTTTCTTCATGTGTCGTTTCTTGTGACATGTGCTCTGGGAGATCCTCTCCATGATATGACTACCCAGTCAGGATTCCTCAAGACTAATATCTCTGTATTCCAGCACTCTCTTCTCTATTAAACATTTTGTAAAATGCCACAAGCACAAACTCAGATCATGATCAGAGAGTGATGTTCCCAGCCATTTAAGAATGCCTAACAGACGATTAGTCCGAGAGGTCTTGTGGTTGATGTGGGTGCACCAGTGAAGATCAGAAGACAGTTTAACACCTTGATACCTTTGAGTCTTTGATGTCAGTAGAGGCTCATCAAAAGAAAAACTGTTTGAATCTAATCTGCTTCCATATTGCATCACGAAGTCACCATTACTGTGGTTTTCGTCAGATTTACCAAAAGCCTCTAGTTTGTCCGCCATTCTGCTTTGGAGGTTGCTCCTTCAAGAGAATTTCCTGAGAGGCTTTTAGTGTCAGAGATTGAGCACAAAGTCGTGTCATCTACAAACAGGTTGTAGTGACATCAGCAGGGTATACGTACAGGAAGGTGGTTGAATATAAATTAAAAATAAAAAGGCCACCAGGACTGATCCCTGAGGTACACCAGGTGGTACAACTTTCGATAAGACGGATGAGTTCGCTCAAACTTGCTGTGTCCGCCCTGTAAGTAATGTCTGAAGTCTGCAGCACATGCCAGACACACCAGACACGTCAAGGTGGGACGGTTTCTAAGTTTGAGCAAACCCTCATACCGCACCCTGTCAAGTACTTTACTAAAGTCAAAGAAGCAGCATTAAATAGAATGACTGTTGTCCCAGCCTTGACATAAAGAGTGGAGAATTGCATGCTCCATCCTTTTTCCAGAAGCTTGACTGGCAAGGAAGTATATAAATGCTAATGTGTGTGTACAGATGATGAAATACTATCTGCTCACTGTTGAAAAAGTTGAGTGAGTATCTTATCAAAAGTTGAAAAACTTTTGATAGGATACTCAGGAGGGAGATCGGATGGTTACTGGAGAGCATAGTGTACTCCCTTCTTATATACACTGCTGTAACAAGCGTTCTACCAATCCAGGGAAAGTTGGCATTTGTCCAGGCAGAGGTGAAACAGGTGATAAACACAAGGAGCCATCAATGATTTGACACTATGCACAGCAGCCTTACATTTTGGGATCTCATTGTCATCCTTAGCTTTCTGAGAATTGAATCCAGTGCCGATAATAGTCACTTGAAGCAGAGCAGAATTCATAAGCTGCCTACATGCACTTGCAACTTGGCTTTTGCTGTTGAAAGCTGCAAGATCAGCAGGAGGGACTAAGTCTCACTTGCATTATTAATAATTATTATTAGGGGTGAAACAAATGTGGAAAAGTAGCTAACGAACATTCCATTTCCTTGACGAACAAATGCATGAATGTTCCTTAAGGAATTTCAATGTTTTGACATGCATATCAGAGCCTGAGTAACTTGCTCCTGTACAATCATAGTGTAGCTGGGGCAAGAGCACATCATATTTGTCATCAGACTGATCACTTTCAGCATCAGCCTCCACGTCGTACTTTTCAGTATCGGTACCACTGCATGTGCTTCGTTCCTCACTCTTCACTTGCACATGTGGACACTGAAGAGTATCCCTGGGATCGTCATGGAGAGTGCTGATGAAATGAATGTTCTTGTTCAAGAACACCAATGCATCTATATTCTCTGCAGTCAGTGAAGCTCATAAGTTCTTTGCAACTAATCCTGACACTGAAAAAAAAACACATTCTGATGGCACTGATGTGCAAGGAACAGACAAATACTTTCTTGCCAGATGTGCAATGGCAGGAAATTGGCTCTCGTTGATGCTCCACCAGGTGAGAGGGTCAATGCTGAGACTGGCTGACTCTTTGCTTAGGTACCTGAGTAACTCTGCTTCCAGGCCGTCTTCTCTGCCTTCTTCTTTGGCTTTGATGATGTCTTCAAAACTTTCGCCCGTTTTGCCATAGGGCCCAGTTCTTCCTTGATAGGCCCTTGGCTCAGGCAGGTGTGATGATGCACACACAGATCCTTCATATGACTTTCATGATCTGAGGACAATTCATCTAACAACGCTTCCTTAACAGCAGAACGATCCTCGGTGGTTTCCAAGAAGGGTAAGTCATGAAACCTTGGGTCTAATGCTGAGCACAGAACAGTGAGTGATGAAGGATCCAAGCCATACAGATCGAACTTGATGTTGAGCTCTTGGGCTAGATTTTGCTTAAACTTCTTGATCGATGATGATTCTTCTTGCGTATTTGCTGACATGGACTCATGTAGCCCGGTGATGACTGGCAGCACCAAACTCATTGTCATGTAAGTCTCTCCTCCCAGCAATGTTGTTGCCTTTTGAAGACCTGCCAAGGTATCTCTTAGCTCAGCAGCAAGTGTCCTTTCCCGATCAGGAAGGTTAAGATGCTGGTATGTCACATCCCCATCAAGTGCAGCAATTACTGCAATTTTCATTCCCAAAAGCCTTTCCAACATCAGGTATGTGCTATTCCAACGTGTTAGACAATCCTGCTTGAGTTTGCGGGCCTGAAGCTTCAGCTGTTTCGCTCTTTCGAGCAACTCCTCGGTCGCTTTGACGCTATGTTTGAAATGCCCCACCAAGTTTCTTGCACGGACAAGCATGTCCTCTATTGTCTGATCATCAGCGAGAGCGTGGTTGACTGCGGTTTGAAGTCGATGGGCAGCGCATGTCTCGGGGCGCCACTTCACCTCGTTGAAGAGCAACCGTCCTGAAGCCCGGTCCATATTTGCCGCTTCATCGTGGACCATAGCGACTACCTTACCAGTGAGGCCAAAGCGCTTGGGAACATTGATCGACTTGGTTTTGATAGCGGCGGCAGTGTGCGATCCAGCGAAAAGGGAAGTTTCAAGGACGCATGACTGCATTTTCCATCCGCTCCCAATGAAGTGGGCAATGTAAGTCGCATAAGATTGCGTAACTGTACTCGTCCAACCGTCCGTTGTCAGACTGACGTGCTCAATAGCCGATAAGACACCAGCGACGAACTTCCTTCCATCCAGATGCTTCTTTTTCAACACCTGCATCAGGTGTGTACGAGACGGGACTTTGTACTCGGGCACGGCAAAGCGGAAAAAAAGGCGAAAGCCAACGCCTTGAGCAATGGATAACGGGACGCATATCCAACGCGCACCAATCAACGAGACGACGTACGACTCGTCAACTCGCGGGCCCGAGAAGGATCTATTTGTCCAGTTTTCAGGGGACAAAAGAATGAGCTTAGGCGAGTCTGGGAAGTCCCCAATGGCTGACACTCATTGTGCTTCCGCTGTAAATGGTCTCTCAAGGTACTTGTTGTGTGGCTTGAATTGCAAGCAAAAAGGCCCTCACAGTGTTTGCACCTCGCTGTTGTTTTCCCATCCTTCTCCACTTTTACCATAAAATCCCAGACGTCAGATCTTTATTCACGCGTCGGTCCAACTGGCGAAGGCTCGCCAAAGCTAGTAGCCGTGCGGTGACCTATTTCCCGTGGAGCGGCCATAGCTCCAGACTAAAAAAGTTGTCGAAAGGCGAACTAACGACCTAGGCAAAAAAATTTCTCCGCTCGTCGTGCGTAGATCTACTATGTATAGCGCTTGAATGCAACTTTCAACATGTAACAGTCATCTAATCAGTAACTTTCAGGTCTCAACCTCGTGTTTATAGGCGGCCGGCTGCCTCTCCCATTTACATGAAGAGTTGTAGGATGTATAGCCACCCCTCCCCCCCCCCCCCTCCCCGCGCCTATATTGCCGTATGTTGCCCTTACAGGTGCACATGGTGACTGGCGATGAAAACAGCCGAAGCTCCAGCTTAGAACTCGACCTACATATACGTACTCAGATCACTCGATATCCGGTCTAACCTCCCTCAAACTTTGTTGGAGTGGGGCTTTCTTCCTTTCTTTCTTTTTCTTATTCGTTGAGAGTGCCAGTGGCATTCGCCAGAAACCGTTAAAGAACGAATAAACGAACGTTCGCCCATTCGTTTCAGCCCTAGCATAATGTAACACCCCTCATGTAGCACAATCCATTCGTTTCAGCCCTAGTATAATGTAACACCCCTCATGTAGCATAATCCATTCGTTTCAGCCCTAGTATAATGTAACACCCCTCATGTAGCACAATCGCAGCACCCCTAGTAGGAAACGCTCCACAGACATAGACGTGAAAAAACGACAGACAATAGCGACTAAACAACACTTGCAGGCACAAACGCACGAAAAACTACAGTAGAAGATAGCACTATGAGTAACCGGACATGTGGAGTTACCTTCTAAATCTGAAGAAGGCTCCGATAAAGGAGACCGAAACGTCGTTGGAAAAATGCAACAAAAGGCTGGTGTGTGTATGACTATCGTCTTAATAGTTCTACTTGTTTTTCACGCAAGCTGTCATCGATTTGATCTCCACGGAGACAGATTTACGGAGCAGGCTGGTGGCAACCCTCAGCGCCGTCGATCTCGTCTTCGTAAAATCAGAGAAGCAGTATGCCATACAGGGTAATTAGACGTGACAGCGCCTGCCATGCACAAGGGTCATTGACTTGACCTCACCAGAGGGCAGTGCCACGAAAACTAATGCAGACTCACAATAATGGGACCTGACCCTATCCAAAGTGTTTCTCAACAGTTAAGGGGTACAGGTTGGCCTGGCGGCCCAGTGACGGCCTAGCGCGTCTGCACCTGAGTGACTTCTAGGGGAGTAAGTTCGATCCCCGGATCGAGCCGGCGATCCGGCGGATTCGAAGGACATTTCCTTGCCTGCATCCGAGGGTTTACTCCGGGTTTCCCAGTTTCCTCCCTCCTAGAAGAAAGCACATAAACCCGCCCTTAATATTAGCCTCTGGCTATTGGCAGGAGTAGAAGATTACATGTATTTTTTTTTATATTTAAGCCTATACTTTGAGACCAAATCTATTCCAGGTCAAACAGAGGATCCTCAAAAATGATTTTCTATCTGATGCCTAATTATAGCATTATCCGTTGTCCGTGACATCATGTTTTCCCCTCCTTCCACCCGCTGTAGGCTTATGTCTTTACAGCTTTTCACCTTTTTTTTGTCATTTTTATGTACTAAAAACACAAGGAATAAAAATTAAAAGCTGTACTGTGGATTCAGCTTGAAGCATTTCCGATAGTTCTTATCGTGTCATCTGAGGTCTATAATGTACTTGCGTCGGTATTGAATAATAGTTATTCCTGTCTATGTTATCTTATGCGGCCAGAAGGTCCTATCGAGTTTCTTCTCCTGCATGTCGACATGTTCCAGATCACATCACATCTAGCTGAGCTCTTGCATTGCTTTTGGAGAATTCAAACAAATCTGTTTGAGTGACAAAAAAAATCAATGGCTTTCATGTGTGTGAGAAAGCTTTAGCCAGGTTGCAAAGATCTTCCCCCGAGCTGTCCCAAAACACCCACACAGAAGAAAGAGTCCCACTATAATTTGTACTTACGTTGCCTTCTCACATGCTCAACAACCCGAATAATCCGAGAGAAAACGAATGAGAGAAAAGCTTGAGAAACAGGAATATAAAAATTATCTAGAAGTGACACGTAGAGGTCACGCAGAGGTCATGACCATGCTGTACTGGTAGGTTCCTCAGATGGAGATCACAAACACATTAGACAGCTTACTGAGGTTCCTCACATCCCCTCCCCCTTCGGGAAACTGTGAGTCTTGGCTGCAGAGCGATAACGAACAACAAAATAACATACAACAATGATCAAGATTAAACTGACTCAGGCTGAACTACTACCATAGGTCTTTCTGAACAATACTAAGTTAACAATCACCCTCAGAGCGCTGTTGGCACATCATCTACTGACCGAGGGCATGGGCATTGCCTTTGCTTTTTCCTGGACGGTGAAACGTGACTTGAATGGCTGTAGGGCCACTGAACTCCAACGCAACAACCTCATGTTCGAGTTGCAAGACCGGCTCAGCGAGCTCAACAGGCGATGGTCTGACTCTACAATGATCTCTCGGCCAAACAGCAAATGTTGCAACTTTTTACACAGCCCAAACGATTGCAAGACACTCTTTGTCAGTGGTTCAGTACCTACACTCAAGTGACAGGAGTTTCCGGCTCAGATAAACCACTGGGTCGTGTGCACCCACTTCAGCGCTGCTCAAAAGAGCGCAATCTACTTCAGCGCGGCTCAATGGAGCGCATCTCAATGGCCGCCTGCCCCAACAGAGCGCTCCCCAATACAGCAACGGAATGGCCCCTATTCGGCGCGGCTCAAGACAGCGTGACACAAAATCAGCGCAACTCACTGGCACAGCGCTCCCCAATTCAGTGACGAGATGCCCCTATTCACCGCTGCTCAAGAGAGCGCAACCCCGAATCAACACACCCCAACAGAGCGCTCCCCAATTCAGCGCCGCTCAAGATATCTGGTGTTGAAAGACTTTCTTCCCGAAGAACCCTGAGTGCGGATAAGTTTGGTCTTGTTTTGGAAAATAATTGGCATCATAAATAATTTATTATAGTGGAATTAGCAGGCCATTTGAAGAACAGTTTTGTGCATTTGGCCATATGCGTCTGCTAATCCTGTCACAACTCTGCATAATCTGCAAAAAAGTCTACATTCATCAAGAAGATGGCTACGAGCTCGACTTAGCAAAGACCACAGGCTTTCTGCCAGTAACCATGATAAAAAAAAGGATTAAGATCATAGAGATAACTTGCTGAATCTTCCTTGTTTGAATAGTACTTCTCTCTGATCAGTCACTGTCACTTCCTTCCAAACAAAAGCACCTTGGGGGTCAATTATTGCAGGCGGTCTCGCACTGTTGCACAACCTTTGCTGCCAGGACAGGGCAAGCATGTTGAAGCGATTATCTCTAAACTTAATTTACCAACCTCTACCGCTTGCTAGCCTGTGTCATCCATTGCCTACCTGAGTAGTTCAGTCCTTCTACCTTGATCGGTAACAATTATTTTGCTAGCCCTTTGTCTATGATTCTCCACAACAGGAACATGTCTGAGATGCTGAATTGGGAAGCGCTCTGTTGGGGTGCACTCCACTAAGTTGGGCTCCATTGGGCCTAATCTGCGCTGAATTAGGGAGCGCTGAATTGGGGAGCGCTCTGTTCAGATGCACTCCATTGAGATGCACTCCATTGGACCTAAAGCTGTGCTGAATTGGGGAGTGCTCTTTTAGGGTGGGCTCCATTAAGATGCACTCCATTGGACTTAATGTTGCGCCGAATTGAGTCACGCTGAATTGGGGTGCGCTCTGTTGCATGGTGCAAGCAGCCATTGAGATGTGCTGCATTGAGCTGCGCTGAAGTAGGTTGCCCTCTGTTGAGCCACGCTGAAGTGGGGGACAACCCCACAGGGTGCTCTGTGCTCTCATTGTCATATTGTGACAGCACTGCTCCAAGGCTGACCTCTGAAGCATCTGTCTGAAGAACAAATTGCTTGACAAGATCATGTTTCTCAAGCACTGGTGATGATGATAGAGCTGCCTTCAACAACATGAACAATTCTTCACATTCAGATGTCCATGTTGTCTAGCCTTTCCAGGCACCCTTGGCTAACTCAGTGAGCAGGATCCCGGAAGGCCTTGCTGACAAAATCTGGGATGAACTGCATGGTGGTAGTACCCTGCTAGGCCCAGGAAAGTTCGCACATCTTTCTTTGTTGACGGTCATGGAAACTGCTGAATAGCTTCAACATTTCTTTAGTTGTGGAGGCAAGCGACCACAGCCCACCACATAACCGAGGTAGGGCAGCAAGCGAGCGGCAACACGTGCTTTCTTAGGCTTTACTGTCAGGCAAGCTGCTCACAGTTGCAGAAAGACTATCCAAAGGTGCTGTAGGTGATCTTGCCAAGTTTCACGATCACTCTTCACAATGATATTATCCATGTACGACTAAGCAAATTCACAGCACGGCTGAAGTATCCGATCAACGAGACACTGAAATGCCGCACCAGTGTTGACCATGCCAAATGGCATAGCCTTCACTTCAAACTGCCCAAATTAAATGGCATTATAAAGGCTGACAATGGATTGGAATTTTGAGCCATTGAGACCTGCCAGTAGCCTTTCGACAGATCAATTGTGGTCATGTTCTGAGCATTTCCTGAGTGGTCAATCAGATCATCCACCTGCAGTGCTGGGTAGGGGTCAGCCATTATGAACTGGTATAGTTGCCAATAGTCAATCCAGAACTGAATGCTGCCATCTGGCCTCATGACCATAACCTCAGGCAACGCCCAAGAGGAGGATGATGGGGCAATGACCCCTGACTCTAGCATTGCATCTATTTCACCCCGCATCTTCTCCGGCATCGACAGAGGAACATTGTACAGACACTGGTGCATCGGTCACTCAGCTGGGTCAGTGACAACCATATGCTCAGTCAAGGAGGTCCAGCCTGGGACATTAGTGAAAATATCAGAGAGCTCCTCCAACAAGCAAGCCACATCTGCCTCCTGCTCTTTTGACAAGGCTCTATCAATAAGCACATCCCGCCATGTCTCTGTAGTGGCCACCACTGGTGGGTCAACCAGTCCACCCACAACCTCATCCATGGAGTCAGCATAAGTCGGCAGGCAATCTTCTCTGAAGAAACATAAATGCAGTTTCAGGACGCTCCTCCATGTGCACAAGAGGTTCATATGGTACCCCTCAGTCTTTCAGGCTGAGACATGGACCTTTTAGCTAGTTGCACTACGTACCTCAAATGGTCCCTGCCATTGAGCCTTGAGTTTGCTGGAGGCAGAGGACTGAAGAAGAAGAAGTACCTTGTCACCAGGCAAATAGTGTTGAGCCCTAGCTCCTTTGTTATACCAAGACCTTTGATAGGCCTCTGCCCTAGACAGATGCTCCTGAGTGTAACACATCATCTCATCCATCCATTTCAGCACATTTACCACGAATTCTGGGACTAATTTCTCAGGCTTGCTCTCCCATCAGTTGAAGATATCTGTCGTCTGACGAGTTCCGTTGGTCCACAAGCCGGATGTGTGAGCATCAGCTCCAAGGGTGAATATCCTGTTGACTTTTGAGGGACCTCTTGATAGGTAAACAGCAGGAGCAGAAAAAATTCATCCCAGCTAGAGACATCACTTTGGCAGCTGCGTCTCAACATACCCTTGATGGTACCTTAAAGCATTCCACTACCAGTCCATTAGCTTGGGGGTGGTATGGTGTAACCTTGAGGCGAGCAATACCCAGCTGTTCGCAGATGCAAATTAGGGTGAACATGAAGTTGGTTCCACACTCAAAGAGAATCTCTTCAGGAATGCCATAGTGAATGAAAAGAGTGTGGCCAGCCTTCATGACTGTCTCTGCGGTTATATCAGGCAAGACTACTGCCTCTGGAACCTTGCGGCATATTCAATGGTTGTCAAGATGGGCTTGTTGCCCTTTTACTGCGTTCCAACGGACCAGCAATGTCATGGCAACATGCTGGAAAGGCATTCCCATTATCAGAACTGGCTGTAGTGGAGCACGATTGTCTGCCTTCTGTCGAGGTAGCACTCTGGGCAGGTTTTGCAGTACTCAGCCACGTCCTTGAATACACCTGGCCAATAATATCTGCAGAGCACACAATCTTTCGTTTGGGTTACGCCAAGATGTCCTCCAATTGGCAAATCATGATCATGAGCCATGCCCAACATCTCCCCACACAAAGGTTTGGGTAGGACAAGCTGCTCATAGGTGTCCCCAGGCCTGCTATCAGCCGTTCAAGCACGACAGAGGAGCCCGCTCCGCATGAAGAAACCAAAGCCACCGTCTGTACCTCCTCTGATTCCTTCTTCTATAGTTGGTATAGAGTCTCATCATCTTGCTGCAGCTGACCCATGATATGAGGATTGTCTCAGTGACTGCCAAGAGTAAATGTGGGCATTTGGCCTCAAGCAGGCTAATCAATTATGATGGTTCTGGGCCATCCTATACAACTTTAAATAACAGCTGTACAGTGGACAACACTGGGAAGGTCAGCCTTGCTTGAAACAGTCTGAGGAAGTATCAAGGCTGGGAGAACTTGTTGGCATCCCTTACCTCGAGATTTGGCTGCTGTTGCAAAACTGTTTGTGTGACAATCGCTGTAAGTGCCACAGGTCTGCTAAGCGCTACTCACTCGGCTTTTGCTGCAGGAACTGCACAAATAACCCCCAGACAGTCGATTCAAGTATGCACACACGCCAATGAGAAGAGCTTTCTTAAGAATCTTAACCAACAGCGACAGAAACAGGAGGTCCATGGAAAACCCTTTGTCATCGGATGACAGTGAACTCTTGGACTTCAGAGAGATTGAAGAAAACTTTGGATAGTGAGCATAACCAGACAATATGGGACAGAGTATATACCTCCTTACGATGCTGGAAGAAGACGGTGGTGTGGCACGTCATCAAAAAGTGCTGTAATAATGAATAGGCCAAGGAATACATGCAGTGACAAAAAATTCACCCCATCATTGTGACTTGTGAAGACATTATGCTTGCCTCCCAGGACCTCCAATTTTGCAGTCAATACTTCTAATTCCAAGGACAGGGTAAGAGGTAGTAAAAGCCCACACCAGCCACCATTTTCGGCGATCCAACATATCATGGACAAATCGACCAAAATTCACATCTGCAGTCTACCAAATGAAAGACAGGACCTTCAAATCCCAGATCGATTTGTACAGAAATTTACTGGAATAACGGTTACATAATGCCACAAAACACATTCAACTGCTCCGCCTCATCTTCCTCTGGGCCACCATTACCTTGTACAAGTTGGTTTGTACAGGTGATTGGCTGAGAACAAGACCCTGATAATGGTTTGCACTATTTCCTGGGCGTGTGCACAGACTGCAAAGGTGTGGTATTGTCGTGTCACTTTGTTTATTATGAGTCATTTTGCTGGTCATTAATTATTTGCTTCATCATCTTACTGTACGATTATGCATGACACATGATCGAGTTCTTAGTGCATGTACTGTATAAGTCATGTAATTTCGTATGATTATCTGTGGTAGTTTTGATGTTAGTTCTGTCTTGTTCATTTACCTTTGGTTGCTTGGCCACTTGGGCACCTTGGAAAAGAACTTCTTGTCCTTTGTAAGTCGAACGAGAAGTACTGCTTCCACAAGTGGGTACGGGCACAGGCTGGGTAGTTCGGGTAGCCTAATGGTCTTCGAACAGGCCCAACAGGTACTAGTATATTTGGTAGTTCAACATTTGTAATATGCAGTACAGCAGTACAAATATGACCTTTAATCTTCCTGTCATACCTGATCTACATGTTTATCCTGGTGGTCTTTCTGGTTTCACTAGTAATGATCCCCCCTTCAATATAATTGGAGTATTTCTTGGAGAGTATAGTGATACTTTACACAGTGAAAATGAAAAGCACTTGAACTGCAGTAGGTGGGTGTGAAAGAAGGAGAATCTTTCTTTGAAACCAAATCTCAAGCACCACAAAGATTAGTATGAAAGAACATACATGTGCCCACATTCCAAATATGGCAGGCCAGCATATCAGGCATGTAGTTTGTACTGCTAACTAGTGATGCTTATGTCACACTGATACGCTGCATGTAAAGACCCATTGATATTATAAGAATTGACAGCGTCAAACAGAGTAGTGGTACCGAGGGAGCTTTAATTATTCATACAGTGGTGGAACAAGACACTTGCAGTGCAGTGAGGACTGTATCATATCAGTATGCCCATAAGTGAATCTAAAACAACACTTCTAACAGCAAGTTCACTGCTTGATATAGTACTGCAAAGATGCTTGCACAATACTATTAGAAGTAGAGTCTTTCTTGAGTTACAATCACTCCATGAAGACAATTTGTTGTGGCCCGGGTAAGAACAAGATGATATCTAACATAGAGGCAAAGAATATTGCGATCATCTGGTCCATATATATAATATAAATATATATATATATCACCTCTCAAAAACGCTTATTGAAATTTTCCCATTTGATACCATACTTTTACAACTCAAGTATTATTCACTCTTAATGACTGCTTAAAGTAGTGTTTATTGGAAATAATGACCGGTTTTCTTTGTAGCGGGAAGACCAACACAACCACGAGTGATATAAGTACAATAATTTCCTCATGCTCGGCAAATAGGCGAATAAAAGCCCTTGGATAAAAGCCTCGGCTTTTATTCCCCCTATGAAAATTGCCTTGTGCTCAGATATTATGGTATACATATATATACATATATAATCAGAAGAATCACTCTGGGTGAGTGCACAATATAAAAACCCACACACAATGCCATGATTCAAAGGATGCTTTTACTTCTGTATAAAAGTCATCCTTCGGCGATCACCAGAAGTCTAAAAAGGTGGCTTTTATTAAGATAACTTTTATACATCCTACGGTGGTTTTTATACGTTGAAAGATGACTTTTATACAGAAATAAAAGCATCCTTTTGGATCATGGAATTGTGTGAAGGACTCTGGCTTGGAGGACAAGCATTGGTGTTTAGGTTTTTATTAGTTGGTTCTTAAGTATAATAGAACCCTTGTTGGAAGCTTCCATGCGCAGGGATAGAACCTGGAATAAAAACCTCAGTTTTTATACTCGGTTCTATCTCTGTGTAGAAACATCCAACTCAGGTTCTATTATATACATATATCCATATATACAGTATATACCTGATGTAGATGCACATGTATATTCAGATTCCAAGGAGCACACAGTATGGAAGATCACTCTCATAAGTTTTAGAGGCAGAATACCAAGCAGAGAGGAAACAATGTCATTTGATCGAAAACAGCGCAGCTGAAAGTAGATTTTGAGAGTTATCAATGAAATATATTTGAAGGAATGATAATGTTGAAAGATCAGCCAATGATGTCTGAGTTGATAAGTACCGTATGATTATGATGATACTGCTTGTGTTATAAATGATAAAAAAATGGAGTAGTAGTCTCAACAATTTGTGTCAGTCTCAGAAATGTATGTTGAATCAGAGCCGAAGGAATAGAAGATCGTGTTTGATCGTTGCAGGAATGTCAAGATCATCAACGCGCAGAGCGATTGGTTTTGGAAGAGAAGAGCGCACTTTAGCAAGACACAACGATGAGAGCAGTGGGACTTCATTCTCGATCACGTCAGTGCAGATGATGTTGCCATGTTCGTGTGCTACATCGGCCGCCGTTTGTCCACTGGCACTGACTAGTGAACGAGCAGCTCCAGCAGAAAGAAGAAGACGGACACACCGTGAACTACACTCCTCTGCAGAGCAATGAAGAGGTGTAATGCCATTGACTGACGGACAGTTTGGTGAAGCACCAGCTCCGAGAAGAATTTTCATCATTGTTTGTGACCGAATTGATGCAGCACACACCAATGGCGTCATGCCTGACAAGTTCGCAGCGTCCACATCCGCACCAGCTGCAAGAAGCAATTGGACAAGGTCATACCGTTCTACTAGAACTGAATGACACAGTGCTTCGCTACACCAGAGGTTTGTCACCATTGGCGGTGCTGCATACGGCAGGATAGCTTGTAACATGTGGCAAGATGATTTTGCAACAGACTCAGGATTTGGCATGTCAGTCCAATTAACGTGTTGCCCACAGTCATGTATCTCGCCTAGGATGTGTTGAACCACCTCAGTCCTATCCCAAAGCAGCGCATATCGAAAGAGGCTTTTCAGCTGCCGCCGTCCCAATTTCAGAGCTTTAAGGACGTTGGTGTGACCTCTCGATGCTGCCATAGCTGCTGCAGTTAGACCCTCGTTGTCCTCTGCAGTGACTCTGGCGCCAGCTGAAACTAGGAGCTCCACCACTGCTTTCTGGCCCTCAAGCGCTGCATGCATGAGTGCTGTGCGACCACGAATATCAAGGAGGGCATCCACATATTTTGAAAACACAGACGAATTCTCTATTAGCTGCTGGATAGCCACAACGTTCCCGGACCTCGCGGCGACCAACATTCGTTCTTTATCTACAAGATCGATCAGCGAGCCGCTCGAGTTTGTACTAAGCCATTCATCGCTGTCCTTTCCTGTCGCTATCAGAAGTCGCTCGAAAGTTTCCCACCGACCGCCTACGAAGGCTGCGTCGCACAGCTTCCCATCAGTGGGACATAAGCCGTGTTCCAAGAACAGTTCGACAAGGTCGTCACGACCGAGTTCCACAGCCCAGAGTAAGCAGATTTCGTCGCGCGTATACAGCCCCTGAGCTGGTGATAACGATTCCATCCAGAGTCGTCCCATTGACGATAGCAAAGCCCTGTCGAACCAAGCCGCATCTCCGTACCGCAGAGCCAACAGAAGGCTGCCGCGAGTTACGGCAGGCGACGGGTCTTCCCCGTTCTCCTCCAAGATTCGCTCGCCGTAAATCTTCATGGGCAGTCGCTTTGTGTGTCAACAGCGTCTCACCCAGAGTCGAGCAATACAGAAATCGCTCTCGTTCGCAGGCTTGGCACTGCTCCTGCTCCCAAGAACACAGTCTGAGTGCTGTTATACGCAACATCGCAAACAAGACCATTCGACGATAAAACCTGAACAAAGACACCAGCTTTCATGCGCAACTTCGGCAAGACAGGCCGGTTAGGCCCTGACTTGGCCAAACAGGAGCTCAAGGGACATATCACAGATAGACAGCACCGTTAGACGGGATTGTAAAGCGACAGGTCTACAGGTTTCTGCACCTAACCAGAGGAAGCTGCAAGCCTGCTTTTGAGCTATGACAGTGTTCTAGGTGCTCCAGGACAAAACCTGTCCAACCTGTCAATCTAGGACTTCCGGCTGAGAATGACCACATGGCCACAATACATGTGCAGTGACTCAGTGGATCATCCTCATACATGCAGCAGTGCATACTACAAGCGCAACGTAGATCATACATGCAGCTTGCAGCATGCCAAAATCGAGGGCGATTGTGCGTGCTAGCTATATCAGGAAACCACACGAGCTGGATCACGTTCGTAGTTGGCTAGCCTTGATCACGGGATATCGAGCTGACGTATCGACAATCATGCTACTCAAGGCGAGCTCGCGAAATGACCTGGCGAGGGCTAGAACAGCTGACTCTCGCAAAATAACCCCTTCACTTCTCTCCCACGTCACTGTAGCCTAGGCTACCATTAGTTTCCAGATCGATGTGCCACAGTTGCATATGTATAACGCTATTGTAGTACACGCCATCGCATTCCTTGCATCTTGACAACCCATATTGTCATTGTCAAGCTAGTCTAACCTGACACCGCAAGCCCAGGATTCAGCTGCGCAGTGTCTAGACATCGTGCCTCTTGTCTACGTCCATGACCAGATGACAGGAGTCACACGCAAAAGGGAAAACACCAGAAAAGGGGTGCATGACTGGCCTAACCGGGCAAAGCACCCAACTCCATGCAACCGTGAAGTGCCGGTAGCAAGCACAGGAAAAACAATGACCCCCACGACAATCAAGTAACTTGGTAACACACATGAAAAAGTAAACCTTGAAACATTTCTCAACTGCTTTGGGTCTCCCAAACAGCAGGAAAAAATATCAAATTGGAGGAAAGTCAATATGCCAGATGATGAGAAAAGGAAAAAAAGGCATTTCCTATATCAGCCATCGCAAAAAAACAAAGCCTACAACTTATAAGTACATAAAACTGAGAATCAATCTCAATATCATTTTCCTTTTCCTCAAAGAGCACTTTGTTTTGTGACAAATGCAAATTGTAGAGCTACAGCAGAAGCTACGAAATTCATTTCAGGTTATCAACTTCACCCATGTCACTGACTGGCAAGCCATTCATTGTATAGGCCACCTTGTAACGAAGTCTTAAAGGATCCTACAAAAAAAAATAGCAAACACAGAGATCAGAAGAAGGAGGAACAGAAGTTTCAAATAATGAAGAACTAGTTCAGGCAAACATGATTCTGAGAGTAATTGGCAAAGAATCTAATATTCAGTGTACTTTCCTCATCTCTTAGTCTCTCTCCCTCCTTCACAATTGCATCCCTGTCCTCTTCTCTTTCTTTCCCTGTTTACCTCTCTCCCTATCAGTCTCACTCGCCCTCTCTCTGTATCTTCCCTCTTACCGTATTTCGCCTTAACTTTTCCACTTTCCTCTTTGTGATCTCTGTTTACCTGTTGGTCTCTCTCTCTCTCTCTCTCTCTCTCTCTCTCTCTCTCTCTCTCTCTCTCTCTCTCTCTCTCTCTCTCTCT
>JAOWAW010022244.1:0-30251 GCA_028565695.1 Nicola tetela | reverse complement strand
TAAGGCCGTGCAAACGCCCTTGATTAGCAAAAATGTGCTATTTGGCCAATGCACGTAAAAAATATAGTTGCTTTACCTTATCAGCACTACTTTAGACCTTGGTGAACTCTCCTACATGTGCCATGTTTCCGCAAATAATAAACCATGCCTGAATATTAGTAGACCAACTTTACAGGATAGCAGAAGTGGGGGGTGGGGGGGGGGGGAGGGGGTGTTGAAAAATAAGACTATGTTCTATTTGTAGACAAGTCTATTAATGGAGAACGTGCAATAGTAATATTAGTGTATGATTACTTTTTATGCCAGTGAGTGCGCAGTTCACATTCAATTCCAATCCCAGGTGAATGACACAGTAGACTAACTTAAACATTTTAAAATTTTATCATGGACATGTTTTTTTTTTATCTCTTACTGCGGTAATTTTTCAGTGACCTGGCAGAAAAAATGAAATTGACCATCTGTGTATTGGTTGAAAAAGTGGTAGACATTGCTCCAATAATAGACTGGGGTAACGGAGGGGTTGACCTGTCCGTAATTACTAAATGTAGTCGAAAGTTGTGGTAGTTGTAGGTCTACAGCTCACTGACCGGCCTGCTGCAGTTGCTGCAGTGCTTTCAGAGTCCCATCATACCAAAGTCGCATTCATACCTTGACTACATAACAGGCGGTCAACTACAACAGGCGGGTCTGCTCATAATCATGCATAAAATCATACATACTAGTAATCGTGATCAAGGCAGTAGTATGCGGCGGCAGATCTAGACACGTGGGCGCGTGGGCATATGCCCCCCAGCCTGCCAATCAGTATCGAGATTCGATCGAGTCAGCCTGTATCAGCATCCGCGGATGTCTGTCAACAGGAACGTCAGCAAATTCTTGCTGGGAGCAGCTGTCATCTAGGCAAGTGTTTCTGTACGTCTTGTCCAATTTCGAAGGTAACCGGGATTCAATCGCCAACGGCTCTTCTGCCAATAGCGTGGAATTTTGAGGAAAACGGCCGACCGTTGTTCGGGAAACACGATCTTCAAGGTACAGTGTGTGAAAATAAAAGTGAAACCGTTGATGTTAGCGACTCAGTACGATCAGGTCGTTGAAGGTGACGCGAGAGCAGCCGGCAGTGACCGGCGACAAGCTCGGCTGAGGCGATTAATCACGCGGGAAAGAAAGATAGCCGGCTCTTTTTGTTTTCCCAAAGTGTGATTTTGACTGAACAAGTATGCTTATCTGGATTTCTAGGATGTTTTAGGACGGTGTAGCACGAGTCGACGGTCCGTCGATGTCCGTCGACTGACTGATGTTGACGGACGTGACGGGTAACCAGCAAGTCGTTCTAGCTTCTCCGTCTAGGTTTCTTTTTATAAACTGGGTGCTCCGTCGGTCTCTTTCTCAATCTGTTATCTCTCTGTTTTAACAGACGGTTATGAAGGAAGAGGTCGCAAAAACTGTCGATGGGACTGGCGACACCAAGTCCGAGGGTGTCGAGGCTCAGGAGCCAACCCTATCGAATGGCACAGAAGAGGCTAATCCGGACGGCGCTTCCACGGTGTCGCCAAACGGAGTCGACGATTCTCTGAAAAAGGAAGACGCAAATGAAAAAAGTGACAACACTGCCGCAAGCTTCGATGAGAACAAGGCGGCAGAAGAAACGGAGAGTGTTCAAGGCGATGGTACGCACGGTGTGCGCTCTTATGTACATCGTGTGATGTCTTCTTTCTCGATTATTTTTCGATCCGGTGTAGTTCTGGCAGGCTAGCGAAACGCTGCCCGTGCTTTATTTTGTATCTGTAGCAGACGAGACGGGTGACTCCACCCAGTCGGAAAATCCAAAAACAGCTGATAGCCCAAAGTCGTTTCCGCCTGTAAATGGCCGTCCGGGAGAGATCCGGAAGTGTGAGTATTGCGGCCACGTCGGGTCCAGCGAGACGTTCTATTCCGCAACGAAAAGATTTTGCTCGATTGGCTGCTGTCATCGCTACTCTGCCTCCTACCAGGTGAGTAAAAATCATGCTGAATACCCAGTATCAATTTTATAATGTAATATATTGTAACAGCTGTAGGAACACCGAAGAAAGGGTCGGGACAGCAGCTGTTTGCAAAGGCAATATCTCCCCTAAACAGCTGTTCCAAAGCATTTTAAACTGCAAAATAATTGCACCTTTATCTGTTCATGCGGCCCAGTATGCCCTCTTTAGGTATTGAAATGGCCGATCTTGTTTCGAGTTTTTTCCCTCTGGCTAATCATGCATGCAGCAGCATGCAGCATCATTGGTTCCGCCTCTAGGCCCAAGGCGGTATTCTCTTCAATGCCTGTTCCCTTTTTTTCCTTATCCAGAAAAAGAAGCCTTTGCAAAAGGAGTCGTCTTACTATCCAAGCCAAAAAGAGGGTTATTCAACGAGGGAACGAGGAGGTTGGTTCATCACAAATTACTGCACTGTTAATTCTATGCGTCTAGAAGAAATAAAGTTCACTGGATTGGGAAGGACTGATAGTTCAAGGGAATAATTCTTATTACCCATATTTGATGATGATGATGATTGATATATTTTAGCTTGCTGTACTAGGATTGCCCAGTAGCATGATGCTAGTCAAGAGGCTCTCCTATGGGACAAGGATAGAGAACAAAGTTAGCTAGGGAGTGAGGAGTGTAAAAAAGAGGGACAGTTGAGAGAGAGAAGAGAAATAGAAAAAAAGAGGGGAAAGCAGATGGAGTTTTACAAACCGTGAGAAAACATGTCTGACGAAAAAACATTATTTAAATTACAACAAAAAGAAGAGGCAGAGCTGACGCTAGCAATACTAGGACTCAAAGAGTTCCACTCAGGAATGATAAGACCAAAAAAAGACACGAGGAAGCGAGAAGAGTGACAACTAGGAAACTGGATGGTATGGCCAGATCATAGACCATATTCACAGTGCTTTTAAGCATTCAGAGGTAGAGCAGCAAGAAGAGTGGACGGTCCATTACTGTTGATTATCTTCCACAGCATCTCTAAACGGTGTAAGCTTATCCTCCTCCTCCACGAAAGAGTGGGTAGGTTACAGGCCTGGAGAAGCTCATAGTGAGGGCCGGATCTCCGGAGTATTGCCTTAGCAACTTGCGTTTGTACACGCTCAAGCTGGAGTTGAAGTGATTGAGAGCAACCACCCCAAGCAGTGGAACAGTACTCAAGGTGCGGGTGAACATAAGCGCAGTAAAACCTGTGGATGACACTTCCTGGTAATCTACTCCTGTAGGCCATGCTCTTTATCAGGGTAACAGGTCCAGCCACCTGCTTCAACAGATGACTTATGTGGTCGTTCCAGTGGAGGTCCTGACTGAGCACCACACCAAGGTGGTGATGTGAGCTCACATGGGGTATTTCTGAGCCATCCAAAAGAATAGAAGTGTGGAATCTCTGTGCACCAAGGTAAAGGTCAGCCGACTTACTGCAGTTGAAGACCACTTTGTTCTCTACAGCTCAAGCAGAAAGGTCCGTCAAATCCTCACCAAGACCACAGCAGGGCGCTGCCTGATCACTAGAACCTTTACAGTCACATCAATATATCAAAGTGTCGTCTGCAAAGAGAGCTGAGAGAGCCTTGGTGACAGAAGGAATGCCCTTAAAGTACAGCAAGAACAGAAGAGGTCCTAGGACAGAACCTTGTGGCACTCCAGAAGAGATCAACAGTGGTGGAGAAAGAACATTTTTATTGCATGCATGGCTGCTTCTCCATACATACACCAGCCACTCTAAATTACATCTACATTGTAGTTGTTGCAGACTGTACGCATACTGTTTTAGTGGTGGTCTGGTGAAGCTATACTGCAAAATGGGAAATTTTGCAGTAGCTTTTGTTTGCGTTTTTGGCAAACCAGCCTGTTTTGTAATGGGCTATTTTTGCAATATATGCCAGGCCTGTTCCACCCAGGACAACAGCATAGCTATACCCTCATGCATTCTGGAGTCTTTTTCACGTGTCTCAAGGGATGCATGTACTGCTTTTGAAATTCTTTGTCAAAGCAGACTCCTAGAAACTAATGCTATTTATGCTATCATTCCGAATGGACTTGAGACACAGATGGTTTTGATCTACTGCACAATGGCCATTGAGGACATACATGATTAGTGCCATTTTTAACATTATTTTCCTTAAGTCTAGTGCTTAGCTGATTAATCCTATGAGCTTCATTTTGCTTTGGTTTAATCCCCACACAAAGCTGAGAAAAAAAACATTGTTACAGATTGTTTGATTTCTTCCCGGAATCCAACTATTTTTTCAACTTGCAGTATTTGCCCGTTATTAATACTAACATCTTGACTTCAAATGACTGCCACTAAATTCATAGACAGAATTTCAAAAATCTTTAGAAACATTTTGTAGTCCATTAAATAACAAAAACAGTAAAAGAAAACTGGAAAGGAATGAATCAGAGCTTAATGCATTCTTCAAGTTGCTGTCCTGAGAAAACCTGAGAAAATTAATGTCTATTTTTCATGAAAGCGAATGTAGATGCGGGGCTGAGCCTTGGATTTTAGAGTGGTTTTCTCTGACAGGAAGACGTTGAATGTCTTTACCCTTTTAAAGGCAGCTAGTTTGACTAGTAACAAGCTCATTTGGTCAAAATCCCAATTTTGAGAAACATGATCAACCCTGAGCTGGTCTATAAGACTTTAAGTTCCATTGATGTCCGTGCATAAACTTCGTCACAGTAAAAATTTCCCTTTATTCAGTATGTTGTACGTGCAATGACCTGTTATGGAGCTACTTGCTAATAAAAGAGACCATCACTACCTCTACATTAGGTTTTCATTGTTAACATTTATGTTTTAATGGTTGTTAATGCTTTGACATGTTGATCCTTCTAAAGAATGTGTGATGCATTGTCACTATTAGATTTCACAGACAATATGAACAGGTGTGGGTGTAATATAGAACATCATCAAGATCATGGAAAGAATTATGTACTCATAGAACATAAAGGGCACAGTCTGAGCTGGTTGGGAGATATTCGTATTGTGTGTAGTATTGTCATAAGTCAGTAGGCAATAAGCGATGTCACTTGATTAAAAAAGTCCTGTACAATTGTTCCCTTTTGGTTAGTTTATGTCTAGCTCGACTTCACTTTTTGTCTAGTGCTTTATCCATGAAAATATCAGAGTTTGAAATAAATGAATGTAAGTTTTATTTTGTCCTACTGTTTCTGCAAGCAGTAGGCTCTCCTACAGGCCACAGCAAGAAGTTTGACTGGACATCTTACCTAACTAGTACAAACTCAAAGGCAGCTCCGCTTAGCTGTTTTCTGCCAGTAAGTGATTTCAAGTTCGAATTATAATAAATGTTATTGCATTGATGAATGAGCCATTGCATGTGACATCATGTTTAGAGAGGAACTCAGCGCGGTGCAACTGTATGGTGTGCATCTTAAGGTATTGTGAGAAATGCTGCAAGAGACAGTAGGCTTGATCATGGTTTCTGATTTATCCTATGTATCTCTAAAGTGACTGAAAAGATGGCATTTATACAGGCAGACAAGATCTGCTCTTGCAGTTTCTTTGACAGCCGAGCTATGCAGTGAGCTATGCAGTGGTAGCTAATTAGGAAAAGAGAGAGTAAACAAGAAAGACAGAAAGGGATGCAGTGCATATAGAGCAGCAGAAATCTGACAGGATTGCTCCAGTTACTGCTAAATGTAAATCAGCATAGAAGGGAGATGAATGACCATGTCCCATGCAGTTAGCTAATATTAGCCCTTCTCTAATCTTCGACCGTTCTGCTTGGTGATATATTAAACATGCCAGTCTTTACGTAATTGGACATGTATTTGTCTTCTAGCGATTCTTCCCAACAAAAAATCCTTTTCAAACGGGAATGAAGGTTGAGTTGGCAATTGACATGACTCAAGAGCCTGTCAATGTGCACGTAATGACAGTTGCACAAGTACTTGGCATGCACGTTCGCCTTTCGTACGACGGTGCTCCTGAAGGGGCCAGTATGCAAGTAAGACCGATTGACTCACCTGATCTTTTCCGGATCGGGTGGTGTGTCGAGCACGGCGGTGAAATCCTTCCCCCACCAGGTGAGTGTAGTTTAATACCTCACACCATTGTCACAATAATGTCAGCTTTTAACACTTGTCATTGCCTGCATTTCTTTCTACATGAACTAATTGCACACACTAATTAATCTCTTTGTCATTTGGTTTATGTCGGACTGGTTAAGGTGCTCTCCCTGAACTCGTTCAAGGCTGGACAGAGTTCATGCAAAAGAACTTACATCGTGCATCCATTGCACCAAAGGAGTGCTTTGTCAGAGAAGAGGTAAGAGTCCAGGCATCCCTCTTGTAACGTTTGTGAAAAGGTATTTTGCTGTTTGAGAACTTTCTGCAGCATGCATGGTAATACATTGCATTTTAGTATGTATTTATGTATGTGTGTATGTATATGTATAAATGTACTAATATGTACTAGTAAGTATTGATATATGATACTTTAATGCATTTAAAGGGCAACTCAATTCAAAATTTTGCCAGATCATCCTCCCTTTGGAAAGTCTCTCCATGAAGCAACGGGAACTGTAGTTGTTGCCTTTCACTAATCAACTGATGGGAGCTGCCTGATCACACCCACGCCTGTGATGTAAGTAGTCCCAAGTGCCCAGACATGATTCTCCATGTACATGTACTTCCATACAGATCTGTGTACAATTCCTATCCTCAGATGCTCCGGTCCGAATTGGAAGAAAGAGGCCACCAATTCCCCATTGGTCATTGTAGTCTGGTTCAAGTGCACATCCTGTAAGCTGGCTGTCCTTGCTGCCATGACCAAACTTCAAGCAGGGAGTTGCACAAGTGTCCTCTTCCTGCACATTTGGACTGGAGTTTGTGAGCATAGGAATTGTACATAGATATACGTGCAAGTAGATGTACATGGAGAAGCACAGCTTGGTGCTTGGGACTACTTACATCACAGGCGTGGGCGCAATCATGCAGCTCCCTTTGGTCAATCAGCGAAAGGCAGAAGCTCTAGCTCCTGCTGCTTTGCACAGAGACATTCCAAAGGAACGAAGACGATCTAGGGAAATTTTGGTTTGGGGGTTGAGTGTAGCAGCTGTTCTGCACTTGAGTGTGCATGCATCAGCCACTTTGGAGCTTCAGTGGATACTCTTTGGTTTACTAGCATATACAGTATGTGTGTGTGTGTGTGTGTGTGTGTGTGTGTGTGTGTGTGTGTGTGTGTGTGTGTGTGTGTGTGTACACACACTGTAAAAATGCATATAAAAGTCTTGGCTTATTTTCCTTGAAGCCATATCCAGCAACATGCCTCTATTCAAATCAGGCTTCTATTCAAGATGGGCTTATATGCAACCAGTACTTCACTGCAGATGTGCGCAAGCCAGTCATTACAGTTTATTATTATAGTACTCTAGTGACAGCTTTCTTTTTTCTGGCATGCACGCAGGGTTGACGATGATCAATAGATCTCATGATTAGAAACTGCGACTTATATTCAAGATGTGGCTTGTATGCAGATAACAATGCTGAAAACCATGATTATGTGCATGACAGGCTTATATTCAAATGCAGCTTTTATTGGCATTTTTACAGTATATATACGCACATTTGGTCAGACACAGAAGACAGTATGTGCATTCTGCAGCTCCTCTTACTACAGCCATTTTCTTCACTTGTGTGGTTACATTTATGGGCAGATTTTTTCAAGGTCGTATACTCACATGGTTGGGAAACTAGTGATGTGCTTGTGTAGTTGGGTACCCATGAAACCCTGAAAAATTTTCAAGTCATTAGGTCGTTTTTTAGGGAAAAAATTACCTGATTGGGTAGTGTGTCATCAGCCTGCAATGTGCAGGAATTAGTATACTTTGCAACAACTTCAAAGTGTACAGTCCACAAAGTGCGTTCACTACAATGTGGTCCATCAGTATACAGCGGCTGGTAACGTGTCCGTGATAGCGATAAAGCAAATTCTCCGCACCAAATATTCAATTACATGAGGAGCGATGTCAAGCGGGAGGTTCATGTCAAATTGCCGTTCTGATGCTATTACCTGATTGGGTACCTGTGCTACCTGAGAAATTGTACCTGATACCCAATACCCGAAAAAATGCTACCCGACTCATTGCTATGAGAAACCCAGTTATGTTCTGTTTAATTCATATATGCATTTGACTGCACTCTTAAGCTTGGCAAAGCATGTGTATTCTTAATTCATTTATATCCAATCTTTTGTGATTACATGCATTTCTGCAGGTGACCAATTTTCCCGAGTTTATTGTCAGACATGTGGTTGAGCTTGAGCTCAAAGAGGAGGAGGATAAGGCCCGATTTGTTGTTGCAAGTGTGACTGAAGTGAAAGATAACACACTGTCCCTTAAAGTCAACAGTGGCACTGCGTCAGAACAGGTTTATTACATCCAGAAAGATGCACCGTCTCTCCATCCTATTCGTTATTGCGAGGAGCGTGGACTTGAACTCACATTGCCTAAAGGTCAGTTTCCACCAAACCATCAAGCAAGGAGCGGATGAACACTCAGTCCAATGCTTTCTCCTTCTTCCTTAAAGTAAACCTAGCCCTTTGCTTTATTTGACAGTTTGTTGAACGCTCTCCTTCAGTTCTGTTGCGGTCTGCTTATTTTATGATTTTTTTGCAGATGCTGCCAAAGATGAAGCTTTCGACTGGGAAAATTATTTGCAGCTTATTTCAGGAACACCAGCACCAAGAGAGCTCTTCACCAAAACAGTGAGCTTTATTTTCTGTGGACAAGCATTTTCATATCTACTACAAGGCATGCAATGTTCCTCCTGACACATTGTTACAGTTCTCTCACATGCACTCACAATAATATACTACAGCTGTGTTTTCAGTGGCAACGTCCCAACCAGGGATTCTCTATCCACCAGTAGGGAATGTAGTGGATAAGTGAGGAATCCTTGCGAAGGGAATGACCTGAACGGCTGGGGGTTGGTCTCACTTAGTGCATGCTGTGTGTCTTGGAACTGTAGAACAACCTTTTCGCACCAGGGATGAAACTTGAAGCAATGGACGTGGATACTGCACCAGAGATTTATGTTGCCACAGTCATTGAAACTGAGGGTGAGAGCCTGAAAATTCATTATGATGGCTGGTCAAGTGAGTTTGATATTTGGTTGAAACGAGACAGCCGCAACATCTTTCCAGCTGGTTGGTGTGCTGAGCATGGTTACATCCTGCAACCTCCTCTTGAGAAAGAAAAAGGTATGGTAGCAGTTGTGTGACTGTAGTCTTTGTCATTTACAGTATTGTAATTTGTAGATGGCCTTAAGGTAGCTCTGCCCTGTTGTGATGTCACTATATGGCACAACCTACAAGGTATCTACTGGCAAGTTCATGTATAGGCCTTGTTGTAGTGACAACACAACCGGTTGAGCTACACTGTGTATGCATGTGTGTGTGTGTGTGTGAGAGAGAGAGAGAGAGACAGACAGACAGACAGACAAACAGAGAGAGAGAGAGAGAGAGAGAGAGAGACAGACAGACAGACAGACAGAGACAGAGTGAGTGAGAGAGAGAGGGAGAGAGAGAGAGAGCAAAGGTGGATAGCCACCTGTTATGCCGTGAAAAGCAATTTCTTTGTGAATGACTAAGTTGTTGTAAATTACGTATTTCATGTGATTGCTTTACAAATATCACAGTGTATATGTATGAGACTGCTTTTAGCGATCTGCATAATGGAAATTGCGTACTGCTACATCAGTAACATGGCATTATCAAATGTACAGAACTAATGGACAATGTTTTGTATTTCGATTTTTTTTACTTCAGCTCCTACAATGACGATCACCACTCGGAGGTAAGACTGAGATGAACTGGTAGGGACATACATGTATTTCTGAGCTGTAAGTTGAAGGGCATGTAGCAATATCCATATCAGCCAAGTCGCTGTCCAGGCATTGGCTATATGGTAACCACTTTTTTTTTTTCTTTATTTATAGGAGGAATTAGGAGTTCATTGCTGGTATCTATATCTTAAAATGCATCTGGTTGCCTTTCTTCTTAATTCTTGCTTACACTTTCTTTTAACTTTCAACATACTCATTTGAGTTTCTTCTGTGGCAGGAAATTGATTATCATTTGCATGTGTGTGTGTGCATGCGTGTGTGCGTGTGTGCGTGCGTGCATGCGTGTGTGTGTGTACGTGCGTGCGTGTGCGTGCATGTGTGTGTGCAGCTCAACAGGTACCCTTCCAAGCAGTCGACATTTAGACTCGCTTTCATTTCTTGATGAGGAGCTTTCACCACCTGCAAGTAAGCTTTAGATGTGAAGAGCTAAAAAACAAACAAAAAAAAGCAATGCTTGTCACATACATTCTTCTGGAGATAATTATGATGGACACCCTCTCTTGCTGGCTCTGTGTGTATCTCAGGTAGAAGCAGAAAAAGAAGTCGCCACAGCAGCAAGGGATCAACAAGCACACCACCTGCCAAGAAGCCAGCACCTGTTCCAAGTGTGCCTCTTCCAATGACCATTGGAAGCCAAAAGGGTAAGTGGAAAGTTTGTCAGCCAACTTCAAATTTTTACCTTTGACATTTCGGATTTGCTTGAAGAGGCTTTTGTTTCCTTTTTCTAGGTGCTCCACGTGCAGTATTCAGTGTATCCTGCAATACTGGACCGTACTTGGATCACAACAAAGTTGAGCTTCTTCCACGTGAAATTTGTGGTTCTTCTGTAGCTGTCGTTCTGCAGAGTGTACTGCAGCACTTGATCAACTGTGGCGAGAATCAGATGTTTGTTTTTGAACAGGTATAACCTAGGCCTTAGTTCAGTCACTTAGTTTTCACTTTCACACAGCATGAGAGCACCATTGCAAACGCTTCAGGCTTTACATAACACTTTTGGTATGGTCCTGTACATGTGTCATGTACATACCCTTTTTCTGTTAGCCATTTGTAGTTCAGCTTAATTTCAATGTACTGTAAAACAACAAATTTCTGAAAGCGAAAACTTTTTGCTGAGTTCACAAGGGCTTTCTGATTGTTGCAAATGAGTACACATATTATGGAAATACTTCTGCTAGAATATTTATGATTGTGATTATGCTGTGGCTATTTCTATTTGCAAAACTTTCTCTTGCAAAAACCTGGAAATGGCAGGCTTGTGAAAATTTGCCATTTTACAGTGCAATGGATCCAGACATTATTGAATTATCTTTGGAGGTCATGCTTTGTGTTGTATACAGTGTGTATAATGAGCTGTGCCACTTGCTATGTTATGCTATCGGCTAATCTCTTTTTGTCAATGCTGCCATCTTCCTTCAGATTCGTAGTGGCCAAAGTAACAGCACAGTGCAGTGTGTCACTCAGACTGGTGAGCGTTTTATCAAACACATCCAGATCGCTGATCGAAACAACATCCTGTGGAGTATTGTGACAGGCATGCTTCGCAAGCTGCAGTGCTGCGAGAACTTCATTCAGCCACGCTCACTTGGTGGTCGATGTACGAAATGCAAAGGTACATCAGTCAGCGGTTCAGCCGGTGAGTCTGGACAGGTGCTCTTTCTCAGTGTCTGTGCACCTACTTACTTCCTGTCTCTCTTTTCTCTTTGTCACTTGCTCTTGATCTCTTCTCTCTTTCCCCCTGTGCCTCCTCCCCTCCCCCTCTCTCTTTCTGTCCATGTGGATACACACAATGTACATACACTTGTGTGCCTGGTGGCAGACTGCACATGAACTCGCTTGTTTGGCTTCAAATGCCTTAGAGTCTGCGTTTTTAGATTGCTTTCATCTTAGAGCAGTGCTTTTTGTACTTACCTGTGTTTTTACTTTTCTCCCTTTTCTGTTATGCTGTCTTTGTCTAGGGACTGCATACGACGCTACAGCTGTTCATGTTTATGAAGGTTGGTGTTGTTTCACACATTCCGCAACCATTGTTTTTGATATAATATAATATAATGGCTCAAAATATCAATTGCATAGATCCAAATGCGATCACAAAGAACTGCTTTAGTGACCGGTAGAGAAGTTTTAGAGGGCTGAATGGTAAGGAAAATATAATATAGTAGATATGGCAGTTTAGGTGCTATAGTATTATTGGAAATTCCGGCGTTCACTGAACAGTTCATTTAATTTGGTATTTTCAGTATAACTCTCTCATACCTAAATTAAATGTACAGTAGAACCTCTCTTATCTGGACTCCCCACATCTGGGCACCTCCCTCTACCGGGCGCTCCATTGAGAGTTTTTTTTTTGAGCGCACGTCATGCGTCTGGGCATCAGGGCTGCATCCGACATCGTGCATGTAGGCCTACATGTACCGTACTCAATGTAGTCTATGTGTAAGAAATACATGTACCGTGCTAGCATGCATGTACTTACATGTACATGTACAATGTAAATGTAGCTACTGTACATAAACATGTACATACCTGTAGGCCTACTGTATGCCGTGTTTCAACTTGAAGCAGTACATGAGGTGTCAACAATGACTCAACATCACCTCTTTCTTCCTTAAGTTATGAGAACAATCTTCACTGTTCTTTTCTCTTGATATTGTTTAAAATTGTATGAAAAAAAGAAAGAAAGAAAATGATGCCTTACACATATGTGTTGGTCCATTGTTTCCAAGTTATGGGCATTTCTGACTTATGGACACCCTTCGGTCCTGACATGCCTGGATAAGAGAAGTTCTACTGTACACCTAAATGACGGACATACATGTCTGCCCAGTGCCCGTAGTACAGTCTACCGAAAAAGAAGGAGCAACTGAAAGCCTGTCATGTGGAGATTACCCACCAAAATTTCGAAAAGCATATGGTCTCTGACAAAGAGGCTGTGCAATGAATGAAGTGTGTTGTCTCTTTCTGCAGCTTCAATGTCCAGCACTGCGACTGAGCAACAGCTGCCTGCCGCTGCAAGTCCTGCACAGGCAACACACTCTGTTTCAGCAACATCAGCATTTGATGAATACACAACACAACAGGCAACCAATGCTACCTTGCTGACTAATGGAAATGCCTGGTCTGGTGTGGAAATCCTGCCTGCAGCTGTCAGCCAGGTGAGGCTTTTTGCAGCAGCCTTGTTTCCGGTCATAGTCGGATAAGTCAGACTGGCTTCTCTCATGTCAGAGTATGGTATGTTCTCTTGGTTAACTGTGTTAACTGCTCGGTTTGATCTGCCAGGCATATGCTACCTACCAGCCTGTTGTTCCACTTGTTTCTCGACCAACAGCAACTATGTTCTCAGCTCCTGCTCCTCACGCTCCATTAAATGGTGAGTACAATACTACAATACAAATCAGTTTAGTGGCTGATCATGCACAAGAAGCCTCTTAACGCTCTGCTCATGAAGTAAGTGGCTTATTGTAAACAGTTCTACAGGGTCAACATGGATGGGGAAATAAATTTTTCAATGCTTTTCAAGGACCTTTTCTACAGATTTTCAAGAGGTTTTCAAGGGACCAGTCCCAATTCTCCAACCAAAAGCATCCAACTTAAACATCTCTCAACTTCACTTAGTAATTCAACATCAAGAAGTTGTCTGTGCCTATAGTGACACAGTGTAAGGAGTCATCTCAAAAGTTTGTACCCCGATTCTAGACGAAACATCTTTCATTTAGGCAAAAACCCTTACCCTGCTTCTTCAAACAAAGTGTGACCAGAAGAAGGCCAAACCATACGAACACTGTATGCATAGTGTATCCCTATGAAAGCCATGTGATGAAGCTGGTCAGTGCAAATTTTTATCTCAGATGTGTATCCACATAGTTGCATGAATTCTGCACTGATGTTGCACAAGCAAACCAAAGTGTGCATACATTCCTCTGTGTGCTTGAGTTGGTTGATACATGCTCCCTTAGGTTAAACATTGAAGTCTAGGAAGCTACTATGCTGGCTCACTTGTACTGCCACTTATGGCCAGTCTACCAAGGCACAAGTACTTTTCAACATCTGTGCACTGATTGTTGCATCCTTTTTTTTTCTTTTCTTTTCTTTTTTTTTGTTTTTTTTTTTGCCAAATGCACTATGAATGAGAGCCAAACCCCTACCCTGCCAAATGAAAGATGTTTCGTCTAGAATCGGATTGCAAACTTTTGAAATGACCCCTAACAGTGTTCGGAGTAACTTCTCGTTTTCTAAAAATGTCTTTATAGTTCACAGTTACACATGCAACTTCAAGCATTGAAACAAATTTTCAAGATTTTCATCCACTGATAGAGGCTCAGAGCACAACAAGCAGATACATATAACTTAAACCAGAGAAAAGAAAATCAGCAGAGATGGCAAAATCCAAGTTCTTTTCAAGCCACGTCAAAAAAATTATGAAAATCAAGCCCTTTTCAAGGTCTTGAATATTTTTATACTATTCAAGTACATTTCAAATTCAAGACTGTGTGCAGATCCTGGTTCTAAGATTGTCATTTCTCTTGATCCTACAGGAAGCAATGGCACAGTGCTAGCCAAGGGATCGTTAACATCTGCAGGGATGGCAAAATCACCAGAGTTGTGGACGGTCTCCGAAGTAGCTGAATACTTCCACAGTACACCGGACTGTGCTGAGTTTGGCACGACACTTGCTGAACAGGTGTGTAAATTGCTCAATCCATGAATTTTCCTTGGTTTCTAACTTGATATGCTTGGAGTACATCTTATCTAACTGTCTAATTGATGGCTGGAATTGTTCCTCTTGGCTGACTTGTTTTTACAGGAAATTGATGGCAAGGCATTACTGCTACTGACACCAGACACCCTTTCAAAATACATGGGCATGCGCCTTGGTCCTTCCTTGAAGATTTGCAGCCACATAACAAACTTGAAGACTCACTGGAATATCACATGAGCAAACTCATAAGGCTGCTTTCGTACAATACTCATCAACAAATCCACACACACATATCAATACATCACTGAATACTCAAAAATTGCACAAAGACATGCAGTTCAAACAGCACTATTTACCATAAAGACGAAAGTCACGCTATTCGATTTGCTGATGTGTCACTCAACCAGTTCTTGCTCGATCGTCGTTGATTTCAGAATGTTCTTATTATTCATTGCAATGCCATGTGTTTACTGACCATTGGATTGGAAATACAGTATCTCTACATTGTTGAAATGTATAAAATTTAATGCACTTCTTGACCTATGGTCTGTGTTGGTCGTATGTTGAGCTTTAAGCTGTGTATGGGTCTCAGTTTGGTGTTTCACATGTTTACACTGCTATGTCCACACTATTAAAAATACAGTAGAATGTCGGTTATCCGAACACCAGTTATCTGAACACGTCGATCAAGCAAACAGCTGTGTGCACTGATATTTTTTTTTTCAAAAATTGTTGATAAGTGAAAATCACGATATTGATCTACATTGTGATAGATCCAGATTGAAACACACACAATGCGCTGTGTGATGGCCGTATCATGTCTCAGGTCCAGACACAGAAACGGAAGCGCTCCTTTCTGACTGTCAAACGAAAGCTGGAGATTTGTTGTCTTGTGGAGAAAGTTGAAATGCTCTACAGCTTTGTACAATAGATTTTTTAACTGAGTTCCTATGGACACAGCAGTAAGAAACAGTGCGAAAAGCTGATCAATTTGAGTAACCACGTGTGGTGGGGCGGAGCTTCAGAGTTACAAGCACCCCTCGGTCCCAAGATGTTTGGATAACTGACATTCTACTGTACTGCAAATATACGATTTATTATAGTATTTTAAAGGAACAGAGAGAGAGAGAGTTGTTGCTCTTCCATATCCATAAGTGCAGAGTAGAGGACTTCAATAACTAAATGCTCAATGCAGTAAAACCTGCTATCAAGGCATCAGTAAAGAATCACTGCACAGGGAAATCACCAGAAAGATACCAGAACCATGATTTTGTATTCAGGATAAACTCTAAGTCTTAGCATAACCAGTAACTTACCTTGATAGTAGTAGTGCGTAGCCTGCATGTAACCTATTCTGGCTAGTGGAATAGGGGATAAGGTCAGTCAGCCAGTAATAACTTGCAGGGCATCTCCTAAAGACTGTCGAGTTTGCGTACAAGTATGAAGACAAACCATCAGCAGCAGTTCTCCCCGGAAAAACCTTGAATTTAAAGTAGCTCAACACACTTTTTTAATTATCGATTGCCTGTACATGTCGATGCTGATTCTTAGCAGTCAAACTGTATAAAGAACGAGTGAACAAATCATTAAAGATACTGTGGGATGAGCTTAAAAAGCACCAAGAGGGTATTCTTAATACTTGGTGTATTTTTTTCAACTTTGTGCTCTCCTGGTAGATCCAACATAGCATTGTTCCATTTTCCTTGGGATGAAGCCATGGTCAGAATAAGGGATTGTTCATTCACAGGGTTTGAAACAACTGTGCATCACTTTCTCTCATGGGCTTCCTGCATTGTCTCAACAGATGCCAAGGGGGGGGGGGGGGTGCTTTTCACTGTGAGCTGTGGAGAACTGTCCATAGCAGTGGCTGGTTTATGTGGAGAGCAAGGCTAGTGCTTGCGAGCGCTGTCTTCTTCGTCTGGCTTTCAACTCCCAGGTAGCTCTGGCATTCATTCGACATCGGGATCAGCGCTCTATACTCTTTGCTTGCACAATCAAACCGAAAGCAAGATGACCTTTACTTTGCTGTCCACTTTTGTTGTTCTGTGACATCTCAGAACAAACAGCCACGAATCAAACAACCCATGCATCCTATGTGAACCTGCAGAAGTTTGATGGATGATCATCTCGTAGATGTAGATTTATGTGATATAGTTTACATCATGGACAACTGCTCACGTGTCTGGCTTTGACCAAGACTGTACACAACCCAACCACAACCATGTACCACTTTCATCTTCTTTGCGTGAGATCTGTGGTATCCACTATCTCACTGCTACTGTACTGTACTGCAGGGTAGTTGTGTAGCCAAAAATAACAAAGGAAGCTTTGAAGACACGTAGATCTACTTGCCAACTGCACATGGCATTCAGAATAGGTTGTTTTCTTTCCTTTTTTCCATGACTTGTGTACAGGCTGGCTAGCTTGCGTACGTGTACACATAAAATGTTCAGAAGGAATAGCTGTGAATAAGAGACTTCACCCCGTCACTCAGTACAACATTGACCTTAAAAACACATCCTTGGCCCACACTAGTAAAGTGCATGAAGTTCTAGCACAGTAGGTACCTTGACACAGCAATCAACATTTGCCACCAAAGGCTTCACAACCAGCCAGTACTTTATTATTTCTTGATAAACTCTCATGAAATCTACACATTCCACTCTCCGTAGCAGCCTGGGAGTTGTTAGGTCATATTGTCTCAAATGGACATGAGTACTATGGATGATCCCCCCCCCCCCCCAAAAAAAAAATACAAACTCAAAATGCCCAGAATAACCAACGTCACCAGTTTTAAATGGGTTGGTGTGGCATACAGAAGCTATAACAGTCAAGTATGGATTGGCTTGATGCCTTTGTTGTGCAGGCATTGATCATATATGAAAAAGAAGAGTGTTACAGCTGAAAAAAATAATAGTTCTACCCTTCTCTTCTGGAACAAATGTCAATGATTAGTGCTTCAAAGGAAGCTGTTTATTTTCTACTCCCCAAAATGGTCCAGACAACTCTTAGAGAAAATCCTTATGTAAAAAACAGGAGAGGAAGAAAGAATTGGTGTGAGTCAGAAACTGCACATTTTATGCCTTTGCTGAATTTAGGCATATTGCATTTCAGAAATTTTCTTGTAGATCAATAGTAAATTAAAGCAGTATGTTGCCAGCATGGAATATAAAGCTATCACCAACCTCAACAGTCACATGTCCTCTACACTCCATTGATAAGCAATCTCTGAAGTTGCTTGTCTATCAGACTGAGAAGCAAACAGTTTCTTTTCAAAGCCATTTGACCGATCCACACCATCCCAGCGGTAGCCTGGTCGAATGTTGAAGCGATTAGGTGGGAACGGCCCTTTCCACACTGGTTTTTCTGCAACAGCACATGACAACACAAATAGTCAGACATTATCTCTGAGGCCAGTCTATTGCTCTGTGGCACTATTGCAGCTACACCCAATCAAATACATGTATGACCAAATTTCTCCAAAAATGGGTGCTCTTCAATTTGAAGAGTAAACATGATCTTGCAGTGATGCCACTCTTGAATCAAAACCAGCATTTGGCAAACATGTGCAATACATGAACTGATTTTCAATTCAAACTGTGACTGCTAAGTGGAATAGGTGACTTGAGCTCACACCAACAATTCTATTTCTGCCCCTATTTATGAATATGTCATATATCATATGGTAAATGTACAATCTATGGCAAACTGAAGTTTCAAGAAGTTTGCCCTCGTACACAAACCTTCTCTCTTTTATTTGAAACCATACCATCTACTGCACAAATAATCGGCTCTAACATAAGACGTTATGGTACAATTTCTCACACCACAAACAGGAATCCAAAAGGCCATTACATAACATTATGCATTTCACCTTGCTATGCTAATTCTGTAACAGTGAGTATCAAAATAATAAATTTTCAATACACTAAAACAAGTTATTGTCTTTGCCCTGCTTCACAGGGAAGATGATTAGAACAGTTGTGCTATACTGCACAAGTTTACATGAGCATTGAGCAATATCAATTATATGACTCATACTACACCGACCCTATTTGATTACATTCAGCTTGAAATAATTTACCTGGTATGGCACTTGATGCTTTTTTCTTGTGAAGAAGACCAGCCATAGGGTCGCCTTCTCGGTTTTGTTCCCGCAGCATCCGGTCAAGATCTGCATCATCACGACCTCGTGCAAGTGGTTTGCTCATCTCGAGCAGAATATCATCCACCTTCTGTTCAGCCTCTTTCTTCTGAACAAGACTAAAAACAAAAGGAAACATTTTAATACCCTTTGGGATGACAGGAAGTCATCAGGTGCTGATGGGAAGCAAAATCTAATCATTTTTTAAAAAAATCTTCACTCATGTATGATGCTGCCATCAGAGTAAACCTTACTATGTAAGTTACTTACTGCATAGTGTTCTTTCCCATTTTACTCTTGTTCCAGCAAAACTAGACAAAGAAAAGTTTAAACAATGTTTTTGGAAAGAGTAGCTTCCTGATGTCAGCCCCTCACAGAGTAATTTACAACAGTGTGCAGTGTTAGATGCATTCTGTTGCGTATGTATCTGTTAGGAGTTATACTGGTAGTATGTGTGGATGGACATGTAAAACCAGTTTTGAGAGGTCTGATTGCCTGGTGGTGGTTGTGTGTCAACTGAGACTTGTCTTCACACCAGCAAAGCATATGCATGTGTGTGTTTGTGTTTGTGTGTATGTATGTGTATGTGTGTACATGACTAGGTTTGTGTTTGCATCAAGTTTAGCCATAACAGGCTTATTTCTGCAGCAGAGTCTCAATTGATGCCTTTCCTTTTCTGTTGCTCAATCCATAGGGCTACCTTTATTTTCCTGCTCTTTGTGTAACAATGCATGCTTGAGAGAAGGTAAAAATGGAAATACATGTATCTAGCAAATTTGCCAATAAAGATGATTTTCTCTTACAGTGCTGTTCACTACAAGTCAAATTCCCAACTTCATCACCCGTTTGTGCTTCTCTGACAAGCACTTGTCCACAATGTCAAGTTTTGCCAATTGCATTATTTAGACGACAAAACTCACTTGCTTTGTGTTAAATGTGCAAACTAATAAGCCAAGGGTGAATGGGTGTACACTTGCAAGGCTGAACTCACAAGAATTAATTCAGTGAAAAGAAACTCACCCTTTGCCCCACTCCATATACTTTTCCATTTCAGCGGCCTTCTTTTCTTCAGCTTCACGTTTGCGTTTTTTCTCAAGTGCTACATCAAGCTTGCGTCCTGATTTATCGCGATAGACAGTGGCCGAGTGCTCTCCGGTCTGTGAAGCATCAAGATTTCTAAACGTCTTCTCTTCTTGCTGCCGTCGGTCGATTAGTTCTTTCTGCAGATCTTTCCCACTCTGTAGACCAGCCTTTTTGTTTGGTGCATGAACAATTCTTTCTTTACCGGGCTCTTTCCGGGACTTTCCACTGCTTTGCTTTCTCCTTGGAGGCGATCCATCACTGTCGGGGTATTGTCGCGCTGAACGCAGTTTTTGCTGTGAACCATCACTATCACTATCGTGTCGACGTCTGTCTTTCCGGACAGGTGATGCGTCGCTTTCATCAGTGTTACTTCTCCGTCTTCTTCGTTTTCTTTCAGAAGGAAGATCGTCATCTGAGTCATGACGCTGATGTCTGCGCGGTTGCGACATGTCATCACCTCCGTCGGGTTTTCTCCTCGGCGGGGAATGGTCGCTCTCACTATCATGTCGTATTCTCTTCTTCCCACGTTTGCTTAGCGTTCGTTCAGCAGCGCCGCTTTCATCGTCAATAAACGCTTTCCACTTGGATGGAGCAGGAGGTGGCTGAAGATTCTCAATATCTTCAACAACGGGCTTCTCATCCACATCATCGTCCTCCTCATCAGCAACCGAAACAGCAAGTACTTCTTCATCGACAATCTTCAGTCCTCCTGTCTTTGGTTTCTTTTTCTTCTTTTTCTTCTTTTTTTCATCAGTTTCCTCCTGGGATCCTGACATGTACCGCTTCAAGTACTCAAGTTTTGAAGTCGCCATGACCGATAAATTTGCACCTCAAACAACAGTGGCTGCCAAAAAGTATTTAATATAGTCTACCGGTCAAACCGACCCATCATCATCGTTTCGGTGGTTAAAAATTTGCCTGCACCCAAGCTGAGCACTGCATACTTAACTCTACTCCACAAGAGGAAAGGTGCTGTCCAAGAAAAAACATACAACGTGCAGCTTCGTTTCAGTCCATCTACGTACAGTCATCCGCACGCACGTCTATTCTCCCAGACCTCTATCAACAACGAGACGTGAACAGACAATTTTTTGCTACGGTCTTTCCCTTACTACAGTTACAGACACGCAGCGTCCGATTTCTTTATTTGGAGCCAACCTCCGCATGCCCAACGTCCTGCGAACTACCACTACAGCTACCAATGCATAACCGCCCGGTCTTGCCCTTGGTGCCCGTGCATGTCGTGGTTTCGCCCAGCAGCCCACCTACCAGCTTTCTTTTAGGGCTGCAGTGCAGTAGTGGCTGTAGTCTACGTTTCGCTCGCTATCCCGCGCGGTGATATATCGATCGCCATTTAATCTTGCCATGGCAACCAATCGACGCATGCGCACCAGCAATTTTGACGCCCTGTTCACAACTTGATGATGTACTGTACTACTGCACTGCTCTGTGCACGTACATGTTCGTTTTGGCGCCCGCTCGCTAATCATAATCATCGATTCATCTTGTCCTAATCGTCCTTTATCCATGCTGCACGTGCACTGCTGCTGAAGAGCCCAGATCGGCGAGATCGGCGAGAACCGCGAAATTTGCTGCCCTGGCAGCACAAGCCTGCCTGGCTAGAGGCTCAGCATGCAGCAATGTACAAGGCGTGTTGCGCCAGTTACTTTTCGTGTTGTACAAGGTTTTTTGACTTCTGTCAAAAGACCGCTCAAAGTTCGAAATCGGACCTCCTTGATCAGCCCATCTCTTGCGATTGCAGAGTTGGCTGAACTAGAGGACTGAGGTTTCTGCCAACCAACTGGCAAAATCAGTTGGACAGGTTTGTCGTAGCACAAACTGTGATATTCGTGCTCTGCAAGGCTTCGAGGCAATCTTCTCTGTGGACGATTTGACGAGAAATCGCTCAATCTCAACGGTATCATGTCGCGCGGGAGAAAGACAAAGGCTACTGATGGCGAAGACGAAGGTGCCATCCCAGCTCCAAAGCGTATGAAGAAAGGTACAAACATCACGCATCCGTATTGAAGACTTGTCTTTTTAATATATGCAGTAACACGAAGTGTTTAAAATATACGTGAAAAATGTTCAGCTGTGTTAAATTATGTGCCGCAGGACTGAAGAAACTGATGGTTTCTTTGAGTCATGTCATGTATCATAAAACTAAAGAAACCGATTGTTTCTTTAAGTCATGTCTTTAAATAGATAGGATTTAAGTTAAAGTTGGTTTCATATGAAACAGCCCTTTGATTTATACTAAATTGTTCATAGAACGTGCTCTTTTTTGACATTTCTGTTGTCGTTGATGTCCAGTTCCTCTACAGCGACAGTCTCCGGAAACAGCCGCCATGGTGCTTACCCTTGGGCAAGGTGATACTGGCCAGTTGGGTCTTGGCGATGATATCATGGAGCGAGTTCGTCCAGCTATTGTGAAAGGCCTTCAGGATATAGCTGTCAGTCAGGTTGTGTGCGGGGGAATGCATACCGTGGCTTTAACCACAGAGGGCACGGTAAGAGACCTTCCTTAAATTTAAGCAATGATTTAAAAAATAAGGTCTCTTCAAAGCTCCCTTGACTCCTCTCAGGTGTACTTGAGATAACCAGCATACTAGTATATTGGCATCCTTTTAGTTGTGCTGCTGCCTGCGATATTGTTGAACACTCTTGACTGTTGGTAGGTCTATGCAGTTATGGGAAAGGTTCATAGTTCATAATCTCAGGCATGCTTACTGTGTCAGAATTATTCAATTGAGGTCCATGGGTTCGACTTTGATGAGTAATTCTTTGAAACTGTCAGTTTCAGTGGTACATGTAATTCATTGTAGGAACCATTCACTTTATTTAGGACATACATATTCAGAATTCATTTGTGTGTAAAGGGAAGCGAAATGGTTTTGTGTGACTAACATTTAAGACCGAAATTAACCACATTTCATGTTTGTGAAACCATAAAGGGGAAAGGTATGTCTTTTTAGCAGTTCTATATATCTCTGTAATTCAAATTTCTGGTAGAGATGCATGTAATTGATTTAAATAGTCTTCTTGAACTGACTTGAAGTAATGTTTCACATCAATGCTATGGTTGAGGACCAGTAGATCCACAGCATGGGCAGTGGGCATGCACCAGTGAAAGTGTTCTAGGGAGTGATTAAGCAAATGTGAGTTACAGCTAGATGGTAGTGGGAACTTTGCACTTTTACGCCAGAAGATAAAGAGAGATTCCTTTCTATGGGCAGGGCTTGCAACCAGAAACTAATTTTGATGGTTCTGTGTCCTGTTCTGATTTGCAACACCTATTACCTTGTAGAACTACATCTACTGTACTGATACAAATGGACCACAGCTGAATGAATTTGTTTACCCCAGAGTTAACCAGTGGCCACTGCCAAGCTTTCATTTCATCCCATACTTGACACAAATGGACTTTATTTTCTCCTGTTAACCTCAGAAATGATCAATGATGGGTTGTCATCAAGACTCATCATTAACCACTCTTTGGGTAATAAACTCAGTACTGGTACTGCATTGCCCATTGCTACAGGAATACCAGCCTGATATATCCCTCAGTTTCACCCAGGGCAAAATTCATTCTTGGGTCAATATTGCCCTTTAGTTCTTTGGCATTGAGCAATGCAGTATAGTATATGTACACTACATGAGATCAATATTTTCAACTGTGGGCCTGCCTTGGCTTCGGGGTTACAGTGTAAGTCAGGTTTTGTGTTTATGACTTAGTACATACACTTAGATTATATGGGTAAATACTTCTGGACAATAGCCAAGCAACATGATAATGTCAATGTTGTTCTTTCATCTTGGCTAAGACAAGCTCAAGCTGTACTAAATTTGCCTTTGTCTGCAAAACAAGTCTTCCCATAGAACACATGTTTGTCACTTTCCGCATCTAAGTCTGTGGTTCAAGCTTTACAGTCAAGGTCTGGCATTCGTAGGTCTAGTTATCAAGGAGCATATTCTTGTATGAAGGCTACAGTGTAGCTGTGAGCCTACGTGTCTGCAATGTAGGTTTGACTCATACCACCCAACTAGTCAATGCTGACCCAGTTGCTGTACAGCACCGTACTGAGTGTGTACAAAACCGAACACAAGACAGGGGATAGCTGCTGCCTCCTGTAGTGGAGATCAAACACAAGAGGTGATTGAGGAAGCTGCCTGCCTGGCTATTCCTTGGGTGGTTATTTCAGCATATGTGTACACTGCATAATACTGAAGAACTGGAGATTTTCAAATGCAGCATTTTTCGTGAATTCTTAAAACAACCTTTTGTTCTGAATTAAGGGTGGTGTAGTCCCTCAAATAGGCTACAACCCTCATTTTTGAGTTATTGACATAAAACACCCAACTCACACTGTATCTAATGGATGGCAACGCCTGTAGTTAAAAATATCACCAATTTACCCCTTTTCTTGCATGTTGAATGAAGTGTGCTTTACTGTGTGTGGAGCCCTTCTGTAGTCTTCACTGTTTGACACCCAGAGAATTTCTGCCTTTGTGACATGTGGCCATTGTGGGCATGGCTCTGGGCTTTGTATCCTCCAGCTGCATAGTGGAAAATTTACAATGCTTGTTCTTCGCGCAGACAAGGAGTAGTTTGAGGGTTATTCCACCTTTAACAAAGTCATGGTTTCAAATTTCTCTCAGGCACTATTCCACCCTTAAGTTTCATTCTTCTAGTTTTGGGAGTCGAAAATATAGGTTTACGTCACATGCATTGCGATGTTGGCAAACTTACCAATGTGACTACTTCCTTGCTGACTGCCAAAATCAGTACAAAAGTACCACAATCCAACAACACACTAATTTTCCACCAATTTCTAAGGATTGATGGCCGAAATAATAGAAACAGCATAAAGATCTGGTTTCTTGAGCGCTGCACCTCCAAGTGCTGCGACCATACCGATGTATCATGATGGGTGAATTCAAACATGCACACACAGGGAACAAGCACCACAAGCCATTTTCTCCTATCTCTAGTTTGTTCAGACCATGGACTGGTAACTTTGCGAATAGTCCAATCAAGTTTTACCAATTTCTTACTGAATCTGAGATGACACAGAACAGAAAGTACCAAGCTTAGCAGGGTCTTTTGGCAAATATCTACTGATTTTGAAGATTGGTGCTACCAAAATTTTGACAAAATTACACCAGCTACTGATCTTTGTCATGAAAATGTTGGCAGCACTGACATTATACTGTAGCACTGATGGGTAAAAAACATCAGTTTGAAATTAAATTCTAGTGGCCTAACCAAATTGACAAGAATAAAATCCAAGCAAATTTTCAGCTCTACAGCACTTGTGTCATGTCTTTGTGTGTAAACATGCCCTGGTGGTTAGTAGATCTGTTTTCAGGTTTCCCTAGTAAGAGGTGTGTAATGCTGAGTTCCACTGTACTTGTAGGTCAGCATAAGAATTGTCTTGTTGCTATTCTTCTTGGCATTGTTTTGTTATTTATTAATTGAAGGTAAAACAATGCTGTCATTTTGAAGCTGGACCATCAAGCACTTGTTTTTGTGTGCTTGTATGGTGAATAGGTCTACACATTTGGCTGTAATGATGAGGGTGCACTTGGTCGTGGTGGTGATGAAATGGTTCCAGATCGTGTTGAACTTGACACAAAAATAGTTCAAGTTTCGGCAGGCGATAGCCACACTGCTATGATAACGCGCAACGGTGCCTTGCTTGTTTGTGGCAACTTTAAGGTGAGATCTTGTGGTCAGTGACAGCTGGCACAATTTTGCTGTTTGTGTATGCCACAGCATGTGCGAGCGTGTGCGTGTATGAACAGGGGAATTTGTTTGATGCAAGGTGTACCACCAAGCTATAACCTGTAGGCATTTCTGAACAATTTTTGCTGCTGTATTTTTTTTGCAGGATTCGAATGGTCCCATAGGACTGTTGCCTAATGGTTCAAAGTTGGAGACGCCACAAGCTCTAATTCCAAGTAAGGCTGTTCGTGTTGCTTCTGGAGCAGATCATATTGCAGTTGTTCTTGAAGATGGCAGCCTGATGACTTTTGGAGTTGGTGAACAAGGGCAGCTTGGCCGTGTTCTTCCTTGGTAAGGAAGCACAAGCCATCTGTTACACATGCTCACTTGTTTGTCAATGCAGTGCAACACTTTAATCATGCCTCTGACAGGAGAAACTCTTGTGGTGAAATGGTTATTCAGATTTCCTTGTTCTTGTATAGTTGTCAAAATGTTTTCTGATATGGTTATCTAATAGCCTGTTCTTTTGCTGTCTTCTCCAAGCTTTCTTCCCCGTGGAGGTCGCCGAGGTTTGGCTCTGCTCGTCCAGCCAGCTGTTGTTCATTTTCCGAAACGGCAAGTTAGAGTAACAGATGTAGCTTGTGGCGGTTATCATACGTTCGCTGTAGTAGACAACGGCCGAGCTGTGTATTCATTTGGCTTGAACAACTATGGTCAACTTGGCGTAGGAGATACTGAACTGCGGTATACACCACAATTAATGAAGATGTTTTCAAAGCTACCACATAATGGAGCTCCAAAGTTTGCTGCTGGTCTGCACCATAGCTTAATGCTTGTTGATGGGAAGGTGTATGCATTTGGCCGAGCAGATTACGGGCGCCTTGGTCTGGGTGCAGGGAAGGAAGATGTAGCGTTGGAGCCGGTGCAAATTCCTGATCTGGACAATGTGGTGGCTATATCAGCAGGCACAGCTGTCTCAGTTTGTTGTGACAAAGAAGGTGTTGGCCGAGCTTGGGGGATGGGAACAAATCTGCAACTTGCCGGTGAAGGAGAAGACGATGTTGATGCACCATGTGGTATGAGAGGAAAGCAGCTGGAAGCACGAAGAGTGGTGGGTGTCGCTGCCGGTGGACAGCACACAGCATTGCTTGTTCGAGAACAATAATATTGCTTATTCCATTGCTGTTTTATATCTGTATCGTAGTCTAGTTTTTCAACCTGGCTCAGTTTGCTGCTTATTGAAGGTCGTTTTGTCGTGTACTTTCTTTGTTGTCAACTTGGTGTACTGAGTGGTATGCTGCAATCTCTTTTCTTTTAAAAGCAAGTCTAGTTGTGTTTCAACTTTTTCGATTAATGATAGGAATGCTTTCTTTTTCCCCGAATTCTTTTTTCTCGTTGTGGTTTCAAAATAGGCCGCATTCATTTTTGATGTCATTTGATTGGTATTTTTAGAAACTGCGTAAGACTGAGAAATGCCTGTGGAAGCAACACTTGGCCTTTCCAAATTGATCTGATGCTAATGAAGGAGGGAAGACCTTAATTATAAAGATCTTCAGACAGGTGAAGATGGACAGGTTAACACTAAAAAGATGGCCCTTTCCAGTAGCCGTTGACATGAAGGTCCTGGATAGTTTTTAGCAATACTTTAACTGATGAATAATGCTGTAGTTGTATAGTCTTGTTAGGAGTCCGTAAAGTTCGTATTAGTTTTAAATTCATATTCAGAACAATTTTTTCTCTACCCACCCCCACCCAATTCAGGCACAAAAATATGATTTGGTATGGTCTGAAATATGTCTGGAATCTTTTTTTTTTTTTCAATTTGGATTTTGGCTCTACTCACCCAACCCCTTTCGTGCTGAGTGCAGATTATAAAACAATACGGATTTTACGGACAACCCCTTATGCCCACCCAGGGCCAGGCTGTGGTGGGGCATGCAAAGATCTGTTATTATAAGCTTAACCACCCCTAACAAACTGATACAGTACGCATGTATTGTGAAGCTGAGCAGAGGGCATGTGTTTTTTTTGTGTGCTTCCTTTGACTAATGCAGTTTGCAATTGCATTATACAGGTGTCAACCCAGGTCACAACTGAAATGTATGAGCAGTATTTTGTCACGACCTTCTCAACTCATGGTCATTACAGCAACAAAGTTCAGAACAGCACACACCAAGAGCAAAATAGAACCAGCGCAGCAGTAGATTGGCTTGTCCTGCCTGCCAGTTAATTACCATCATCATTTACAGGAAAATGGAATGAAGAGAAAAAGCAGTTAGGACTAAGAGAAAGTCAAAATACCCCTGTTTACATGTAAATGATACAAACACCCAAATTGCATGATGCGTTTACTGAAAGGCATTTATACATAACAGCTAAGAATTGTATTGGAAACATTTTCAAATGAGAATACTCTCGAAAGTGTTTTCAAATCACTTCATTTTCATATTGTTTACGTGCCGGTGGGTAAGCACAGTTATTTTTTCAGTAAATTGCGTATCTCCACTGTATATATCGGAACACATAACACTCAGTGAGGAGCTGGAGATCAAACCAGGGTCATCAATTGCAACCAGCAGTGTTTCCATCTGTAAGTCGGTTCTAGTCGGAAACCCCAACATAAATGCTCCATGATGACTGAATGCAGAATTGTGCTTTCACTCTCTATGAAAAGATGTCAGTTGATATGTAACTTGCTGTTTTTATGCATATAAACTTGGGCCGTGATGACTCGGTGTGTGCTACCTCAGTCAAGGCCAGCCCCACTGTGACTAGCCCTTTCCCAAATATGTCATTTTTTTCAAGTTTCTCGCATATTATGCTTTTCGCACCTCCCAAATCCCAGAAATTATGCTCACTTTTTGGCAGTCAAAATCACAAATTCTGTCACTGAGTTGTTTTCTACTGATTATCAGCCTCAGTTTCTGAGCCAACCGACAGAAACGTGTGTCAAGTTTTTGCGTCGAAAACATGCGTGTTACCCAACCAGCAAGGTTGGCTGGACAAGAAAAAAAAAGCATTGCCAAAAGACGCTTACAATCTAGCAACTAGGCCTGGATAAATCCTGACTTTAATTAACCCTAGTGTACATTATTTGGGGTGCGACCGCCAGACTGTCAGCCACGGTACGGCCCTGTCATTCAGATCCACTCTGGGCTGCGATCCCTTGTCATCGGCTCTTTTGAACCTATTTCTCTGGGGGGGGTCTGCTAGAAGGTCAAATTATGCGAATTCCAGTGCGATTTTTAAAAATTAGTACATGCAAAAAATTGTGTGCGCACCGGATTTCGGTAAGCCTTACCAAGAATGAACGGCTTGCTCAGTCAGTTTGTACATGTGATGACTGAGTCAACCGGGCCCTAACTCTTTTACACATAGTGAACTGAAAGACTGGAATGATTGAAACTGAACAGTACTACAGTGCAATTGTTTCGTGTAAATGCCAAGGACGAAGCGGAAAAGATGTGAAAACGTTTTCACAGATTAGACTCGCAGTGCATATCGGCGTTTCTGCGCGCGCTTGCCGGTAGGTCGTTTTTTGTGCAAACAATGCATGTACCATGATGTAGATCTACATGTACAAAATTATAATTGTTATAAGCTGGCGCTCGCGATCGATGGTTGCCGTTAACAACCATAAAATGGCGCGAGAGATCGAAAAAAATCATGGCGCGAGCGACGCGATCGCGCGACGGGATGATACGATCAGCATTGCTTTAGTAGCAGATCTAGTGGTAGCTTGTTTTGGACCTTTTGGTATGTCCGAGAGAGCTGGTATGTACGCCGATGGAGGCACCCTGGGGAATTTAACTGCGGCTGGGCCGCTCTTGGAAGACAGCAGTTTGAGTCAGGACATCAGCTGCGTCCAGCAGTACTTTTCGTGGTTTTATAGGAGCTGTGCCCATGAAGTGAACAGTAGGAAGCTTTTCAAATGAAATAAGTATTTGGAACAGTTAAAGTGTGACTGCATATGGAAAGTGAAGAGTTCAGTGACTTCCTCAGCGCCTGTCACAGACTTGAGTCTGGAAAAGTAACCGAGCGAAGAGTATGTTGAGTGTTGATACGTTATATTTACTGCAGGAGCAGTAGGGTAAAGCCATTGACTTTACTGTTGCATAGAGCGCAGCTGCTCGAGTGAGACAATGTCTTGAACGGTCGGAGATTTGCAGTGCAGTAGATAAAGGGACATCAGTAACCTGGGATCGCCTATTGGGCCATGTACGGCAGTTTGTTCAGAAGGAATCGGATGCCCTGCAGTCTCAAAAGGCCCGTGCTCTTGCTCCAAATAGCACTGCTCGTCAGAAACAGCAACAGGTAGGTTCTTGGCAGCAAGATGTTTCAGCTTGAAAGCAATTATATTAAAATGATTACACTCAGCAGAACAATGTGAAGTTATTGATTTGAGTTGATCAAGACTCTGAACTATCATTCCAACCGCCGTTTAATTCCATTACTATATCAAGGCATTGCATCTGCTTACAGGTTTCTCTCCTTCTCCTCCCCTTCCTCCTCCTCCCCTTCCTCCTCCTCCCCTTCCTCCTCCTCCCCTTCCTCCTCCTCTTTCTCCTCTTTCTCCTCCTCCTCCTCCTCCTCCTCCTCCTCCTCCTCCTCCTCCTCCTCCTTCTCCTCCTCCTCCTCCTTCTCCTCCTCCTCCTCCTCCTCCTCCTCCTCCTCCTCCTCCTCCTCCTTCTCCTCCCCCTCCTCCTCCTCCTCCTCCTTCTCCTC
>JAOWAW010022243.1:30282-41983 GCA_028565695.1 Nicola tetela | reverse complement strand
TATCTACTGCACAATGCCATCTACTGCACAATGTTATCTACTGCACAATGCCATCTGCTGCACAATGCTATCTGCCAGAATGTACAAACAGAACATTTCTTGTGCAATTATTATGCAGAATATTTCTTGCTGCTGGCTTACAAAGTACATCAGCTGCGTGCTTAAGCCACAGGAGGATGTGGGAGCAAAAGTGAAGTGTGTTATTGTTTCAAGTAACATTCTATTGTCTTCAACAAATAAAGCTTACGGCTGTACATGCGTTACTAAAGCATTTGGAGTCTGTCAACCTGATGGTGAACCCTTCTAAGTGTGAAATTGGACATAGATCAATTGAGTTTTCTGACCTACAACTAACTGACTGCACTGAACCGACCCCTGAGGTCCATGCTATCGTGAAGGCCGCAGAAAGTACACAGTTTTCTTGGCACTGTTGGCTTTATCGCTAGGTTTATTCCAGATCTGGCAACTACTGAAGAGCCTTTGCATCGTCTTGCTATTTCAGGTAACTCTTTTCAGTAGGGAAATGAGCAACAAGTTGCATTCAACAAACTGAAACAACAGTTGGCTTCAAGTGCTTCTTTGGCATATTATCACACCTCAGCCAAAACACAACTGATGGCAGATGCAAATCCTGTGGGGCCCAGTGCAGTTCTCATTCAAGTAAGAGATGGCAAACAATATACTATTGCCTATGCAAGACGTACACTGTCTGCAGTTGAACGCAGGTATTTCCAGACTAAACGTGAGGCAATAACTTTGGTGTGGGCATGTGAACGTTTTCACACATACCTGTCAGGACTTCACTTCACCATGCTTACAGATCACAAGCCTCTTGACGTGATTTACTCCTCACACTCTTGACCAAGTGCAAGAATTGAATGTTGGGTGTTACAGCTGTAACCATGCAACTTCAATATGAAATACATTCCTGGGAAGAAAAACATTGCTGATGCATTGTCCAGACTACTGATGCATTGTTCAGACTACTGATGGATTGTCCAGACTGCCAGCAGATAATGGGCCTATGAGTGATGATGAAGAAGCTGTTTACTTGATTGTACAGGCTGCAGCACCAATTGCCATTGGAATTCAAGAAGTGGAAATGGTATCAGCCTCTGAAGATGAATTGTCTGTTGTGTGACAGTGTATATGGAATGCAGGGTTGGAACAGTGACCCGAGCCATATCGCAATGAGCCCTATGAGCTGACAACCCAAGGTAGTGCTCTGAGGTCAGCGTATAGTGACTCCTCAAGCACCACAGCAGTGGACACTTGCACTAGTTATGCAGGTCACCAAGGTATCACAAAAACGAAAGGGCTGAGAACAAAAGTGTGGTGGCCAGGGATGGACAAGGCAAAAGAAAATTTTGCCGCTCTTGCCACGCCTGCCAAGTGGTGGGTCCCCTGGTGCCTCCCCCAGAAGTCAAACCACACATTTGCCTGAAGGACCTTGGAGACAACTTGCTATGGATCTCTTGGAACCACTGCCTACAGGAGACTATCTTCTTGTTTTGATTGATTACTACAGCAAATACTATGAAGTGGACATTGTTAAGAGTACTACAGCTGAGAGTATCATTCATCGTTTGGATACCCACTTCAGTCGTCATGGTATTCCAATTCCCTTAGAACAGATAATGGTCCACTGGTTAACTCAACTGCTTTCTCACAGTTCCTCTTTGAAAAGGGTGTTTCTCATGTTTGTAACACATCCCTGTGGCCTCAAAAGTAATGGCGAAGTCAAACACCAGAATCATAGTTTGATGAAGGCCATACGTGCAGCTCATGTGGGGAAACGAAATTTGAAGAGTGCCTTGAATGAGTTTTCCTTAGCATATCACTCAACAGCACATCCAGCCACAGGTTGAACGCTGAGTGCTTAGTTGTTCAATTGTGAGTTGGATATGCAGCTGCCTAGCCTCATGGAAGGGGCCACACCTGTGTTTGATCAAGCAATCCAGGATTGGGATGCTGAGTAAAAGCATCGCACCAAAGATTACACAAATGTACGACAACATGCATAAGACCAGCCTACACAACCTGGAGACATGGTACTTTTACACCACTTGGATACTCTGAACAAGTCAGAGAGCTGGTTTTTACCAGAACCATACACAGACATGAATTGGGCGATCAAGTCATTGTAGAGTCACAGGACGGAGTACAACACCAATGCAACATCCAGTTTACAAAACCGTATGTTATGTAACACCTAAACCAGCTGTTCAGGCATCAGCTGCAAAAGAACCAGATCCTGAAAGGAAGGAGGACTTAACTGGAAACTTCACTAAAATTGGCTTTTCACATTGTGCACAGAAAGTCAATGTTGCTGACATCACTAAGGAAGAGACATATCCAGTTGTTGAGCGGTGGGTATCCCAGCGATCTACAAAACCATGTGTGGTTGAAGAATTATGTGACTTGAACATGCATGTATTTCGTTGTCCTTCTAATTGGACTGACTCACTGTTTATTCCTTGTTTTTTCTTTCAGATGTTCAGCTTCCTTTAAAGAAAGGGAGGGATGTAGTATTGTAGCATATAGCATTGAGCTTCCTTAATTGTGTAGCATAGTAACAGCATGCAGGCTGCCATATTGTCAGCAAATGCTGACATGCTCTTCTGTTCTAGATCGTTCTTGTCGACTGAGCTAAGACTTGGGCAGGTATGATGTGATAGAAAGAATGAGTTTATTCAACTCCATTGCGGTTGTGCAGTAATGACGTGAAAGTTGGAAATTGTACAATGGCAAAATTGGCTTGTGAAAATCCCAAATCCCGATAAGAAAAACATTTGAATTTGTGGAGCTCAGTTTGAGCATGGATGTTGACATAAAATGGGTTGTTTTCTCAACTTGTCTTGCTGAACTACAAGGCCAAAGCGCCAGGAATCCAGGTTGCTACAGCAGCTGGTAATAAGTTCACATAGTATTAGGTTACCTATGTGTCAAGTGCTAGGTGTTAAATACAGGTGGTTATATATATGTTCAGGTGGTTGTTGATGTTTCAGGTGTCTGGTGTTTATAAATATGGTCGTGTCTATGTCATCTTTGTCTTTCATTGGTTGTACTCAATAAAGACACTTCATCATGTCACATGGTGTCAGAAGTACTTACCTGGGCCAGTACAGGATGCAGGGCAGCATAGACTTGCTGGAGAGGTTTCAGTTAGTTACGAACAATGATGAGGACAACTATGCGAGATGGCAAGCATGATTGGAACACTGGCGCCAATATCTGGTTATCGCAAAGTTCTCTGGGGAGAACGCAGAATACCAACTAAAGGTCTTCAAATACTGCTTGTGCGACAAGACTGCAGCCCTTGTGAAAATGCTGCCTTTTGCCACGGAGAGCGACAGGGAAGATGTGTCGAAGATAATGGAGCAACTGCAGGAGTACTTTAAGGCTCAGAAGAATGAAATCTATGAGGCCTATCAGTTCTTCACTTGCCAACAGCAAGAGGGTGAGTCTTTATCAGAATATGATGCTTCTTGCTGGTCGAGCGCAGCAAGAGAGGCGAGAAGCAAGTTCTCGCCAGCTGCACCTGAATTTCACGCTTTATAAGAGCCTGAAGGCAAGCACTCTGTTCAGTTGCATCCAGCCAGTCCACACACTGTCGCTCAGTTCCCACCCACCCTCCCTTAGTCCTGTGCTCTGTGTTTTCTGCGATCTGTCTAATGACGACATATTCTGTTCTGTTTGTTAACACTTTTCACTTTCAAACACAGCTGAGATCGGTTCAAAAACAGTTTTTTCCTCCATTGCATGTGTCTGTCAGAGCACGGAGGTTTTTTCCTGTCAGCAAATGCTGAAAATTAATCTGGAACCCGATCTTATGCTGGTCTGCTCACAGTGTTATTCTTCAGATATAATTGTTGGTTCTTGCTCTCCTGCGGCAATCAACATTTTAGTCAGATTGACACAACTCTGTTATTCTTTCTGAATTCTTGTTACTGATCTGACGTAGCAATAAAATCAGTCGCATGTAGTTGGCAGCAGGCATCACAACCCAATATATGTGTCTGTGCAGAGGTGAGAAACAGTTACCCTAAAACAGCTCACAATGACATGCAATTTCGGAAACCTGGAGGACAGGCTTGTGTGAGATAGAATAGTTTGTGGGATACATAGCCAACCACTACAGAAGTATTTCTTGGCCAACTTGACATCGACACTGAAGACATGCGTCGCAAAATGCTGAGCAGAGGAGACAACCAGTCACAGGGCATGTGAAATTGCAGGCCAACAAGAGTTGCACTCGACACTCACTTCCACTGTGGATCGGCTCCATCAGGCCTCATTGAATCGGCATGAACACTTCAGCAAGGGCTGGGCAAGTGTCACCGACAGAGATAAAAGATGAGAATCGAATAGTCCGGATTGTTCATCCTGTGGAAGATGACATTCTCGAGGCAACTGCCCAGCGTACGGTCAGAAATGTTGCCAGTGCAGACGCTGTAAACATTTTGCAGCCGTCTGCTTTAGGGGCTCAGCACAAGTCAGAAAGCTCGACTGCTCCAGGCAGCAAATCAAGGACCAGCAAGACACAGATGAGCTGACATGTGAGTTGGTAAGAAGCAAGGGCATACCAGAGTGCTGTCGTGACAAGTACATGTCGAATGGTTTGTGTACGATTCATTCCATAGCATCCGTGATGGGGCATCAGCCACCAATGAAGAAGATATTTGCTACCTTGAAAGTTCATGGAAGGTTGATCTGTTTTCAGCTTGATATCGGAGTGACCTGCAATGTCCTTCCACAGAACTACCTTCCAGAGAAAGTGGAACTGAGGCAAACTGATACAAAACTGACGCTGTATGACGCTGCAACAACCATGAAAGTGATAGGAATACATAGAACAGAAGTGCACAACCCAAAGAATGGTCATTTTCATCAAGTGGAGTTTGTCGTTCTACCCGCATGCCAAGACAGGACCGTTCTCTTCCTGGGTGCAAGAACATGTCAGGAAATGGACCTTGTTACTATACAGTACAATATCCTTGCCATTGAGAAAGGAAATAGCACAGGATCGAGTGCCAAGGAGCTGATACAATCTGACCGCAAGGGTGATCCAACGGCCTGGTCAAAGGAGGACTTTCTGGCACACTTCAAGGAAGTGTTTGATGGTCAATCTGGATTACTAGCTGAAGATATTCACCTTTTGGTTGATGAGACTGTACCACCAGTGCAGCTTCCTCCACGGAAAGTTCCTTTGGTGACTAAACCAGATCTGCAACGGGAACTTGAACGGCTCACAGCAATGGGGGTTCTACAGTGAGAGGAGGGTCCAACAGAGTGGGTGCCAGGGCTGGTCATTGTGAGGAAGCCCAATGGGTCCATGAGGCTGTGCATTGACCCCTAGCTGATGAATAAAGCCCTTAAACGGTCACAGTACCCACTACATGTCATTGATGATGTTCTACCAAATCTGAGTGGTGCCAAAGTATTCACCATATGCGACATGCAGAACGGGTTTTGGCATTTGAAGATTGATGAAAATTCGAGTTGCTTGACGACATTTAGCACACCATTTGGGAGGTATAGGTGGCTGCAGCTGCCCTTTGGCGTCTCACCAGCTCCAGAACTTTTTTAAAGACAACTGGATAGAGCCTTGGAGGGGCTAAACAGGATAAATATCATTGCTGAAGATATTCTGATATGTGGGAAAGGAGACACCATTGCAGAGGCAGAAAGGAACCATGCAACAAACCTGACTGCATTCCTGGAGCGATGCCGAGAAAGAGAGGCATCAAAGTCAACCCTGGAAAGTTTCGCTACAAGCTGAGTGAAGGACCTTATTGTGGACATCTGGTCACCATGTCAGGTCTCAAGGCAGATCCATCAAAAGTCGCTGCTCTTCGCAACATGCCTGCTCCCACAGATGTAGTGGGCCTGAAGCGATTTCTCGGGATGGTCAATTGCCTGGCACAGTCCTTACCTAGCCTTTCCAATCTTTGCCAACTGCTCAGAGAGCTGCTAAACCAAAACATAGAATGGCACTGGGATAGCAAACATGACGAAACCACGAGGGTGGTCTGTGATGCACTGACGAAAGCACCTATCCTGCAGTACTTTGACAAGACCAAGCCTGTTGTGGTACAATGCAATGCATCCAGTATGGGGTTGGGTGCAGTGCTGCTACAAGGAGACAAGCCAGTGAAGTTTGCAAGCTGCTCCCTCACAACAACAGAGCGCAACTATGCACAGATCGAAAAAGAGCTGCTAGCTGTTGTTTTCGGATTGGAACATTTTGATCAATATGTGTATGGCCACTTTGTTCACATAGAGAGTGATCACAAACCATTGCAGAGCATAGCCAGCAAGCCTATGGCAACTGTGCCAAAACGCCTCCAGTGCATGTTTTTGAAGATGCAGCGCTACCAGTTCACAATCAGCTACCATCAGGGTAAGGAGTTGTACATCACATATACCCTATCGCAGGCTCACTCCACATCAACAGGAAGACCAGTTCAGTGGGAAGAAGTAGCACAATCAGATTTTGAAGCCAGTCTGGAGCAGATGAATGGACTAGAAGATGTTGAGATCTCCTTGTCAATGGTGGCAAAGATCTGTGCTAAACTGGCTACAGACCCACAGATGCAGGCTCTAGAAATGATGATCCGTGAAGGATGGCCAGAACATAAACACTCAGTCCAACTAGATCTGAAAGTCTATTTTGACATGAGAGATGAGCTGACAGTCGATCAAGGATTACTCTTCAAGGGTCAAAGGTGCCTCATCCCACAGTGATTGAGGAATGAAGCTCTCACTAGGATCCATCAGTCCCATATAGGGCATGAAGGATGCATATGACGAGCAAGGGACCACGTCTTCTGCCTAGGCATGACAGCCCAACCCAAGGATTATGTCAGTCGCTGTGAAACATGCCTGGCTTTTGGAAAAAAAAAACAGCAACGAGAAACATTTGCAGAAAGTCTGTTGCCAAGCCAGCCCTGGCAGGAGATAAGGTGTGACCTGTTTGAACTGCAGCACGTACACTATTTGGTCACAGTGGACTACTTCAGTAATTTTGCAGAGCTAGATTGCTTGGAGAGTACAGACGCTGCAACCGTAATTCACAAACTGAAACATTTTGCAAGATACGGAATACCAGAGGTTGTTAGAACAGATAATGGACCGCAATTCAGCTGCAAAGAGCTCAGGAGCTTCACTGAGAAATGACAATTCAATCATTGAACATCTAGCCCAGCATATTCACAGTCTAACGGGAAAGCAAAGAATGCTGTTAAGACCATGAAGGAACTATCCTGCAAAGCTGCACATTCTGGTGGTAACCCATGGCTGGTGCTACTAGATTTTAGGAACACGCCAACCCAGTGTCTCTAAGCCCTGCACAGCGACTACTTAGCCGGAGGACAAGAACTATGCTTCCCACACACTGACTCGCTAAAACCAGCATTTCTGGACTCATCTGGACAACTCAAAGAGCAAAAGACGAAACAAGTGAAGACATATAACAAACGAGCAAAAGACCTCCCACCCTTGGTGACTGGGGATCAAGTGTTCAGCCGAGTCAATTGGGATTTCCTTGGTCCAAAGGAGCAGTGGTTAGACTAGTTGGAAGACAGTCATACCTAGTAAGGATGCAGCAAGGAGGGGTGTACAGGAGAAACTGGCGCTTTCTGCATACATGTCCTTGCTCTGAGGAAAACAAGGAAGATCTGCATGATGACTACATTCAGGCTCCAGATGATTCAGAACAGGAGGAGGAACCTGGGATAGGTGTAGAGGTTTGCCCGCCACCACCACAAGTGACGACAAGATCAGGCAGGGTGGTGTGACAACCAACATATCTGAAGGACTACACAACATGAATATCTACTGCTTTTGTCATTAATACAATGTCCAGCTAATTTCTATTATATTATGTGAGATCTAAAAGAAGGGAAAGATGTGTCAGTGCTAGGTGTTAAATCCAGGTGGCTATATGTTTAGGTGGTTGTTGATGTTTCAGGTGTCTGGTGTTTATAAATACAGTTGTGTCTATGTCATCTTTGTCTTTTGTTGGTAATACTCAATAAAGACACTTCGTCGTGTCACAACCTACTTTACGGGCTTTGGTGTTGCTTCCTAGTAAGTGTAAGTTTGACCCTGCCTTTGAAGATAACAATGACACCCTTATGGAGGAACAATTATTAGCTCAAAGAAACATGGTTACTCATTTCCCATTACTGATTCTCCAGTCATCATTATCACAAATGTATTTCAGACCATTGTAATGCAAATGCTTCTTAAGCCAACTTAGTAAATGTTAACACAGGGACATGTTTATAGAGAAAAAAAAACATGATGAAGGCTTGAGTGTGCTGCTGACAAAATCTCTCTTTCCTTCACCCACACTTTGTTCTCTTTCTTTGTAGTGCAATGCTGCAGTCATAACATTGACTTCTTTCTGGTAGGACTCTAAGATGCTCCTTCCCCATAATAACTTGACTTATAGCTGTGTCAAGACATCTGGCTTTTCTTGAGACTTTGCAAATCACGGAAAGACTTTGGTAGCATGAGTAGCCAATGATGGAAAAGCTGAAGACAACTTGTTGATTTCAGGTGCCCAGTGAAAGGGTAAGTACTGCAAAAAGATGCTATTTCCAAACACCAAACCATACCTGATGCCCCACAACTATGGCTGCTAGAGACCCCATGACAGATTCCTATACTCTTGCATATACGAGCTATTGGAAGGTGACCACATTGACCCAACCCTTTTCTTGTGGCATATCTCAGTACTTCAACAAAATTAGTTCACTGTATGGACACTTACCCGTCGCAAGAACATCTTTAAAGCCCCAGCTACTTCATGTGGTGAAGCAGTTGATATATCAACAACCTTCTTTGAGCCACTTTCAAATTTCTGCCCACAGAGGAAACAACACAAATGTATGTTTGAAAATCAATTCAACTATAGCACCAACAACATACTTCACAACAAAAAATACTGAACACTTCTTGTTGGCTAAAAGGAAGCGAGAAATTGCTGTCTAAGTCTGCCTCTAGTAAAGTGCTTCTACCACCTTGCTATTTGGAAGCCATATTATCTGCTACTGTGCATTTGCTATTCATTTGTGCTCTTTTGTTTTGACCTGCAGGTAAGGTAAGGTAGGAATTTCCCTGGTCCTACCGTGGTAACATGCGATTGGTTTGTCAGTTGTCACTATAACATGTCAATTTTCCTTCATGTTTTTTTTTCCATCTACTTCTTTTAGTTGAAAAAAGTTTAGAATTGGGTTGTTTGCAAGAAATTCTGCTGTCCGTTCATCTGTTGCCCAGGACAGCCGTAGTTCTTGTCATGGTCATTGTGTTTCTTGGCCTTCTCTCCTTCCCTGGATCAAAATTCACATACTGTCTGTCTGTCACTATGCTATGCACAAGCAACCAACAAAGCAACCAAACCGGGCCCCCAACACAGGACACGCTCAAGCTCCAGGCTGTCAAATTTGGTGCACTGGATACAAGTGACCGGTATGGAAGTATATCAAGTCATTAAGGCCAGGGAGATGTATCAGTGTTAGTGTTCAACCCTCTTGAAACAGCAATTAAAATAAAAATAATAAATTTTTACTGCCACCCATTTGTCCAAGGTCAGTGACAGGAAAAACCCCAACTCAGGGAAAAAAAGACTGGGACAAAAACAGCATCATGGCCATCCTCAATGATAATCCACAGAGAATGAAAATCATCATGGATAGATGCAAGGGTATGGGAAGAAGGAGTATCTCAGAAAGGAACTAACACATGTGGGTACCATAACATTCTCAACCAAGAGAGAAACTTGAAACTTAAATGTTCTAGCGTGGTGTAGCATTGCTATGTTTCCATAGTGATCTGCTATTTTGTGCTGCCATTTTGTCCTCACGCTCTCACTCATGGTCTTGATCTTGTTGATCATTACACCATGCCATAACACTAAACTTAAGGAGAAGTGGGTGGGAAGGCAGGACCATGAAATTCCTACCTCACCAGCTCAAAGCAAAAGCATGACGAAAATTAAACTAAGCATTTGCACAGCAGCAGATAATATGGCTTACAAATATAGGTCGAAATGCTTCACTAGAGACAGTGACTTCCCGCTTCTTTTCAGCCAGTGAGAAGTGATCACACTCATCTGGCACAGCTTCCCCTTATCAGAGTCATATATAGGTTTCTCCATAGCTCATGGAGAACGCAAAGTTTAACAATTACATCTATCATTGCCTCAGAAAAATTTGTTACAGACCCACATTTCTTGGCTCTGTAAGGCATGCGTCACATAAACGAATGTAAGAGGATTATTTAATTGAGTTGACCAGTTGTCTATCAGTTTCTGAACTCTGATGAAAGTACTGTATCTACAGTACCACCACTACTACAATACCACCAACACTGCCTTACAAAAGAAAACACTGTATGCAAGCAAGAATCTGAGAGCTCAATGCATAAATTTAAATCCAGGAAATAAAGATAGTGTTTGAGATGGTTTGCATATCATGTTATGATAACTATACAACAGGATTTGAGAGATCCTGACCGGGTGGTCATAACACGAAGGGGATTTCCCACACCAGTCACAAGAAACTACTTTCCATAAAACGTTTTGCCAGAATTGCCTCTGGCTTCATCAGTCATAAGACAAGAGAGTACAGAAAGCTAGAGATACTTATACTATCATGTTGAGGTTGTGAATGCATGTTTCTATAGGTGTCAAAAGTGTAGAAGATGTGACAATGCGTTTGTATGCAACATGCACGTTCACTAATGTATGCATGTGCTGTATGTGTGTACCAACAATTTAAGGTGCATGAATCATTCTGGGAGAGCAATGGCCCATGCTCTTACTGAGGGCCCAAATGGCTCACCAGCCTGTGCCCTCCTCTGGGAACATGCCTGATGGCTTGAAGACTATCAAGGAGCTAAACATGCAACTAAAAGACAACCCCACAAGACAGCTATGTAGAAGCCAACACTGATCTAAAGAATGGTATTCCAAATTGCACTGTGTTCAACGCTGTTGTAATGATTTAATCACGGCTTTCCCTTGCAAATGTTTATGTAATTTCATTTTAAGTTGTCCAGATTGTTTGTTTGGATATTTGTCTAAACACTAACAAAGTTGTCATGGAGATTCCCCTCTTTAAGAAATGACCTTTAATTGCACTATGGTGCATGGTGAAGTGCTGGCTGAATGACCATCAAAACTGAGAGGTCCATCAGGTTTTGAGTTTTGGGGTTTGTCAGTTGCTTCTCAGGTTTTGCTTTCTTCCCTTTTGATTCCCAAGTTCCACCCACTTGATTTGAGAAGATATGATGAACAACTCCATGAAAGCTCTACTCAGAGGAGGCATACCACAGCTCTTAATCGATCTGATTCTGAGGTGGCGGGACAGCTTAATTTGCTTGATGTACGTTGAGGTTAAGAGTGATTTTGCAAAGCCACAGAAAGACACTGATCAGAAAAAGATTTTTCTCTTCACTTGGACCATACTTCCGGTCAAATGCAGGAACTACCAAACCAGGAATAAGACTAAATGTCTGGCACAGACTATACAACAGAAAAGCATGTTATAGAACTTCCCTACCCATGCTAGATGGTTCACATTCACACACACAGAGACAAGAATGTAAGTTACAGTAACATCTTTTTTTACGATGCGCAACAAAAAAGAGAACAGCAAAAAACCACAAGAACTGAAGAAGGGCAAATCAGTCC
>JAOWAW010022243.1:0-22097 GCA_028565695.1 Nicola tetela | reverse complement strand
GAGAGATGATGTAGAAGCTTAAGTGGGGAAAATATGAACGCAATGCTATATGAATGCAATGGTACATGAATGCAATGGTACATGAATGCAATGCTACATGAATGCAATGCTACATGAATGCAATGCTACATGAATGCAATGCTACATGAATGCAATGCTACATGAATGCAATGCTATTTGTCAACAAAAATTCCAATGTCCTTTCTGAGGTTTTGGATGCTCATGATTCTTTCTGCGAGGCTAGTACTAACATGACATCTGCTGTCACACCGTGCCTGCCAAAACTTTAGCCAATAGAAGAGGAAGAGGACGAAGCTGATTGTCATATTGCACATGAGTTGTGTCAGGTGAAGTCAGTGTTAGTGTTGTGAAACTATTGTCTGGTGTTTTGTCCATGCTCATGCAGTGTCACTAGGGTCACCGGATTTTGTTGTTGTATTTATGTCTTAACGCTTTTGATGTTGCATGCAGGTTTGGAGTCAGAAGAGAGAATTCAACGCTTCACTTGTCTTCTGTGTGTTGTAGGACATCACATTTTGGCGACAAGGATTAGACTGAGGCAGCACAGTAATGAACCAGTAAACATGCGGCAACATGGAGAAGTATCCAAGACTTGAGGAATTCGACTGTGTAGATGGTGACTGGGAATCATATCAGGAACGTCTTGAACAATTATTCATCATGAACAGTGTAAGGGATGATGACAGTGCTGGGCAGTGAGCAGTGCTTCTGACTGTTTGTGGAAAAGCAACATACGGTCTATTGAGTAGGATGTGTGCGCCGGAGAAGCCAGCTAAGAACAGTTACAGTGAACTTTGCTCCTTGCTGAAGAACCGTTGTAACCCTTAGCCATCAGAAATTATGAAACAATTCAAATTCTATATGCGACAGCGGGCACCTGGAAAAAATCTGCTCGAGTATGTAGAGGCACTTCAGAAAATGGCAGCTGACTGCAATTTTGGCGACAAGTTGGAAGAAAATATATGCAACAGGTTAGTCTATGAGATAAACCACCACAAGACGCAGCGCAGGCTACTTAGCGAATCGGTGCTCAACCTCAGGAAGGCGATCAAAACTGCAATGAGCATCGAAACCACAGTGACACATGTCTGAACTCTGTCCAGGCAGTGCGAGCAAGGGCGCCATGATTGAGTCTGTGCAGAATGCAAGAGGAGAAGTTGAAGGCTGTGGCAAATCAGATGACCAGTGCTACTGTTGTAGGTTGAGGGATACTGGCCATGATATTACAACTTGTTGGGCACGACACGCCACATGTAACAACTGCAGCAAGCGAGGGCATTTTGCCTGTGTTTGTCTCAGCCGGGCAGACGCCGACGCCAGCATTATTGCGGGGACGAGATTCAAGAAATTGCGCACAATGGGAAGTGTTCGCCATGTCGAAGATGATGACAACACTGATCCAGCGGCTGGCCGCTGGGAAGACATTGGAGGAAATTCTTCAAGATTGTACATGCAACTGGTCAGAGTGGAAGATCCTGAAGTGGTTAATTCATGTCGAACAGGCAGGTCCAGGGGACCTATCATCATTAGTATTGAGATGAATGGCCACACAATGCCAATGGAGTTAGACACAGGCGCTGTCGTATCAATCGTATCAGAACGGTGAGTTGATGTGATGTGGCCTGGAGGGAAGCCAAAGATGCAACTGTTTGCGATGAAACTGACAGGATACACTGGGAAGGAGATCAAAGTTAAAAGCCAGTTTCTTGCAGATGTTCACGTGCTAAACAGCCATGAGCTGGAGAAGAGACGCTGACTTCCCTTGGTAGTGGTGGAAGGCAACAGGCAATGCCTCATTGGACATGACTGGATGGAGGTGGTACATTTTGACTGGCATAAAATATTCCAGGTGCAGACTGGGAATGTCAGAACAGCATCTACAGATGAAAAGTTACTCAACATTCTGAAAAGACATGAAGCAGTCTTCACAGAGGGCCTGGGCACCTACACTGGACTGGAGTTGTCAATCAAAGTAGATGCAGCTCACCTGCCAAAATTTTGCAAGGCGAGACCTGTTCCCTATGCCAAAAGGCCAGCTGTTGAACAAGAATTAGAAAGACTTGTAGCCAAAGGTATCATCGAGCCTGTGCGTCATTCCTGATGGGCATCGCCGTGGTGACAGTGGTAAAGAGTGATGGTTCCCTTCACCTTTGTGGTGACTATAAGCAAACTCTAAACCCAGAATGTGTTGTCAATCAATATCCACTTCCGAGCATTGATGAGATGTTCACACAGCTTGTGGGGTCATATCATAGCCTGAACTGATGTTGCTCCTGGAAAGGGGAAACAGTTTCGACCAGAAATGATGAATTAAATCCTAATACCCCCTTTTCTGACATGGTGCCAAAACCCTTATAACTGTGACGATATGGAAGAATCCACTGGGAGACGCAAGAGTACCCATAGACCTCGACCTCCACAAATTTATGGAGAGTGGGATATGGGCAGCGTTTTAAGCAACATTGCTAGTGCCTTGGAGCACTTGCATACATCTACTGATTCCTCCCGTTTACATTGGCAGAGAGCCAAGGCAGAATACAAAGCAGTGAAGAAACAAGCCGTCATCAAAAAGGAACTGATTGAAAGAGAACTCATCTTACAGCAGGCCAAATTGGATGAAGAGGAAGCCATGGCCCACACTTGTCCAAGCAGTAAGATTTCTTCATCTGACATTCTCAACAATGTCCAGTGGCTGGAGTTGGATACCGATGGCAATGATACTCAAACTCTGGCAGCTCCCGTCGCCAGTGTTTCAACATGTTCAACACGTGCGGCAGTTCCCGTCACAATGGCCCCAGCTACCATTATGGATGAAATGGCTTCCATAGCAACTACTACCATAGCAACCACCATGTCCACCGCAGTTGTGGCGTCTACTGTAGCATCCGAATTGCACGCGATGACAGCATCATCTTGCACGTCCGCAGCCACATGCACTCAGGTTCCTGATCTTGATCCTACTGCTACAACTGTTCAGTTTACTGGCAAAAATCAAACCATGTCTATGGCTACAGCAAATATTTCTCTGCCTATCAGCTTGCAGATGCCTGTCTGCGAAGGATCAGCCATTCCATTTGCCACTCACCTGCCTACACCTACATGTACACTGCCACAACCCTTGCAGCCACCGCCTACCACCAGTGTACAAACACCTCATCTCAATATTCCTACCCTTTCTGTGCCTCAACAATCACACCAGTTGCCAGACCAACACCTGTATGGGGCCCCAATAGTCAACCCTCTGTCTATGGTATTGAGCAGAGAGCATTTTCTACAATCAGAAATATTGCGTTTGCAGCAACAAATTGCAAATTGAACAGATTCAGCAATCATCACAAGTGGACCGTTCAATTCAATGTTTGGCAGACAAATTATCAACGGCACTAAGCATGCCAAAGCCTCAGCAATCGACTAAACAATCTACTCTATTAGATCGACTTGTTGCCCGACAGTTGCAGTCAGAACGTTCACTACCATCCTTCAATGGAGCACCAGAGGAATGGCCCATCTTCAATGAAATATTCAAGAGTTCCACGTATGCATGTGGCTTCACCAACGCTGAAAACTTAGCACGACTTCAGCGCAGTTTAAAGAGCAAAGCACAGGCATTAGTGAATTCACTACTTGCCTTACCAGACAATGTTCCTGCAATAATGAAGACTCTGGAAATGTGATATGGCCACCCAGACGTCATTGTCCAGACACTTATCTCCAAGGTGAGGATGCTCAATCCTGTCGATAGCAATTTCACAGGCCTAGTGGATTTTGCTTGCACTGTTCAAAATTTGGTCACCACCATGCAAACACTGAAGAATACAGCACATCTCCAAAATCCTCAACTTCGAGCAGACCTAGTTGCATGCCTACCACCTTCATTGCAATTACAATGGGGAATCCACATCGCCCAAGAAGGTTTGGACAATATTACATTGAGTGATTTCTCTTCTTGGCTGTCAGCACAAGCCAAAGCTCTCAGCTATGTTGTACCAGGACCAACATCTGCACTGGAACGTCATACAGCAGAGTTCTCTACATCTGCACAGCCCATGCCTGGTAGCATAACCAATCTCTCCCCAGCTGAGCAGACCTACTATCCTGCCACTGGAAAAGCATTGTTGTCAGCATCATCTAGTCGCAAACCTCCACCTGTTTCACCAAAGTGCACCTTCTGCAGCAAATCATATTGGAGTGACTCTTGCACTCAGTACCAGACAGTTACCCCATGTAGGCAGCAATTGAAGGGCCCCTGCTATGTTTGCTTCAAGCGAGGACACTCCCAAAAAGACTGCCAGAGCAAGCGACCACGTGTTTACTGCAACCAAGCACACAGGCATCATCGGAGTTTGTGCCCAAAGAAATTTGGAATGGCACATGAACATGTTACCCTCGCTGCTGGAGTTAATGTCAGCACTCCAGATGCTACCAGTCAACCTGACCCAGTCCTTGAACCATCTACTCTGGTCACCAGTAAGGAATCAGTCATCATGCAAACTGCTCTTGTGCAAGTTGTCAACCCTGCAACTTCGGCAGAATGTGAATGTCATCTTCTGCTTGACACTGGAAGCTATCGAACACATATTACTGAGTGACTTGCACAGCAACTTGCATTGCAAGATGGCAACAGTGAACATCTCACAATTACGACATTCGGCAGTGATCAGACTCATCACCTTACAGCTCACACTGCAACCTTCAAGCTATTGCTAAGAGATGGCAGCTGATTGACCATCACAGCCACAATTGTTCCTACCATCACCGGCCACATTACCTGCACTAGCTTACCACCATTGCTTTCTGCAAAGTTGCAATACATGTGGCCCGATCTACCACTGGCTGACACACTTTCTTGTGGTGAGATGAACACACTTGATCTTCTTGTAGGCAATGACCACTATTTGGACATCATCCTCCCAGAAAGGCTGATGGTGGAGGCTGGACTCTACCTGCTTAATTCTCGTCTGGGATGGATTCTCTCTGGACGTATCCTGCTGCCACATCCAGACGATCCTCCCTGCAGCAAACATCAGGGAGATGCCACTTTGCTGGTCCTAAATTCTGACGCTTGTACAACACCGTTCTCATCCAATCTGCTAGTTGCTGGTGACAGCCATGGTTCACTGGATCTACACACAAGCAAGCCCAATTTGGACAAGTACCGGCGGTTAGAGACTATTGGCATGACTGACTGTGCGACAACTAACGATGATGATGTGGCAATGACACTATTCCAGCAGACAGTTAAACGATCCAATGGGCGCCCTCCACCTTGTGCTGCTGCTGTTTGTGCTCGTACACACATTCAGGACCAAACTGACAGTGCTTAGCCTGAGCTTTCAGTTAATTGTATCCTACCTGCTCTCTTCATTTTCCCTTATACCCTACTTCTCTCTCTTCTTGAATTTGTTCGCATGGGGAGTGTCGCTGATCTTCCTCAGCGAGATTGTACTTGTCTATGAATCATCACAACTTTGCTTTTTGTCCCTTGAACCACACTCACACATACATGCAAATACTATTAGTATACACACCCTCAGAAAAGAGACCAGAATACAGAACCGCTTGAGGTCATATCATAGCCTGAACTGATGTTGCTCTCGGAAAGGGGAAACAGTTTTGACCGGAAACGATGAATTAAATCCTAATACCCCCTTTTCTGACACGGGGTGTCAGTGGTTTACAAAGATTGACTTGAGCCAGGCTTACCTGCAGTTGACTCAATAAGAATTCAAGACCGTATACAACAGTCAACACGATCAAAGGCCTGTTCCAATTTCACCGCATGCCATTTGGAGTTTCATCCGCATCGGCGATTTTTCAGCATATGATTGAGTCCGTGATTCAGGGAATTCCCCATGTGTTGGTCCAAGCAGATGGCATCCTGGTGAGCAGTTTAACTGACTCTGAGCATATGGTGAATGTTGACGATGTTCTTGGCAGACTAGAAAAGGTGGGGCTGAGAGCAAAACGTGTGAAGTGTGGTTTCATGGAGCCGGAGGTCATATATATGGGATACATCGTTGACAAGAATGGACATCAACCAGCACCTGGCAAGGTTGAAGCATTGTTAAAAGCACTGGCTCCGAAAAATGTTGCAGAGTTACATAGTTTTCTTGGAATGTTGAACTATTATGGAAAATTCATTCCGCAGCTTGCAACAATACTGGAGCCTTTACACTGTCTGTTGTGACAAGGTGAAAAGTGGTCATGGACAAAAACACATGACAAAGCATTTGAACAAACGAAGGTTAACTTATGTTCAGCGCCAGTGTTAGTCCACTACAACCCTCCCTGGCTGATTCAAATATCATGTGATGCATCGCCTTATGGAGTTGGAGCTGTCTTGTCTCACGTGTTCCCAGATGGTAGTAAGCATCCGGTGAGTTTTGTATCTCGCACACTAGCACCTGCCGAGAGAAATTACGCCCAATTCGAAAGACAAGCTTTGGCCATAGTTTATGGTATAAAGAAATTTCACAATTACGTTTATGGTCAGAAATTCACGATTATCACAGATCAGTCATTGTTGGGTGTGTTTGGAGCCAACAAGGTGGTGCCCAAGATGGCATCTAGCTGGATGATTCAATGGATTTTACTCCTACAGGCATGCTCCTATGAGTTATTGTACCGTCCAGTGAGCAAGCATCAGAATGCAGACACTCTTAGTCACATTCCGTATGCTCAGGGAGTTGGAGAACCGGATGTTCCAGGTGAAACTATCCAACTAATCGACATGTGTGATTCTAGTCCTGTATCTGCAGGGGCAATCGCAAGTGCCATGCGGAGGGACCCTGTGATGTCACAAGTCCATCGTTTTCTACTTGCCGGCTGGCCTGAGCATGTTGAAGAAGACATCAAGCGTTTTTTCCAGATGAAGGATGAGTTGTCAGTACATGGTGAATGTGTACTCCAAGGAGTGTGAATTCTCGTTCCATTGCCATTATGAAGGCGAATCCTTGAAGACCTGCTCTGTGGCCATCAGGGCATGGTGCAGACGAAAGCGCTCACTCAGTCATATGTATGGTGGCCCCAAATTGACCATGACATTGAGGTAATGGTTGCTTGTTGTCAGTCATGTCAGATGACAAGACAGAATCCTGCCCCCTCTTTCTTGCATCCATGGGAGTGGCCAAAGAATCCATGGCAGTAATTGCACGCAGATTATGACGGACCTTTCAATGGCAAGTACATTTTTGTTGTGGTGGATGTGCATTCAAAGTGGATCAAGGCGGTTGTCAGTAACACCATGACAGCTGCGGCAACGGTGACATCCCTGTGCAAGATGTTTGCAACGCATTGTATTCCAAGGTGGCTTGTAACGGACAACAGCCCGTGTTTTACTTCACAGGAGCTTCAGGCGTTCAGGCAAACAGGGTTGATCATGTATTCTCTGCTCCACATCACCCTGCATTAAATGGGCTGGCAGAACGTGCTGTGCCGGTGGTCAAACACAGTTTGGCCCGTAATAGTGGAGGATGATCACTTGAGGAACACTTGGCATCAGTGCTTATGGCATACAGAGTTACCCACACAGTACTACCAGTGTTGCACCATGCCAATTGTTGGTGGGCCGTTGACTTGCAATGCGGCTCGACTGCATTTTTCCAAACAAAGAGTTTTGTGTTGAGAAGTGTCAACAGAAACAGGCAGCGACTCATGACCAGCACTCACGGCAATGTCAGTTTGTGGTCGGTGATAGTGACTACGTCAGAAAATTTTCACCTAGTGCCAAAGACATGTGGCTGCCAAGAGTGGTTACAGATGTCACAGGACCTGTCAGTTACAGATGCTCGACTGAAGTGATCAGCAATGCCATGTCGACCAGATGTGTGCTTGATGAGTTGCGGATGTTGCGCCAGCTGCAGTTTTTCATCATGAAAGTAATCAAAGTGATACTATGCCAGAGGATGATGCCCAAGAGAAACAGTCCAGTGATCAAGGGGACACTCTACATGACAAAGGCCCAGAAGGAAGTTCTGGGAACAATCAGTCAACAATGAATGAAGGCACACTTTTGGAGGAATCTCGGATGGACATGGCAGGGGCACAACAGGATGTGAGGAGCAAAAGCAACACACCTACCACTGGCATGGAATCGATGAGTCAACCAGTTACTCTATGGCGTTTGACAAGGACTCGTTGAGTTCCAGAAAGGCTTAATTTGTAACCGGGGAGGGGGGATGTCATATTGCACATGAGTTGTGCCAGGTGAAGTCAGTGTGTTAGTGTTGTGAAACTATTGTCAGGTGTTTTGTCCATGCTCATATGGTGTCACTAGGGTCACCGGATTTTGTGTTGTATTTATGTCTTGATGCTTTTGATGTTGCATGTGGTTTTTGAGTCAGAAGAGAGAATTCAACGCTTCACTTGTCTTCTGTGTGTTGCGGGACACCACACTAATGAAGTGCTCACCAGTTAAATATTGTAGTAGTTTTTTTTTAACTTGGTAATAATCAGGGACTTGTATGCCTATATGACAATGGAAGCTCTCATTTTAAATTTTACATGTACATAAGTCGTAAGTGTGCATGTGTTGCATACAAATGAAGTTTCAGTTTTCATCATGCATGTAAACAACTGAACTTTCTAAACCTGCTGCTGCACTAAAGAGTCTTCATGACTGGCACTTGATTGTACAGTGACCTCAGAAATCATAGTTAGAAATCTAGAATACTTGATCGTTCGCTCCCCAGCTATTTGCTAGAATATTCATTCGTAAAAAGTAATGTTTGTCCCACCACTGGTACTACATACTATGACATTCAGATAGGTACATACTATGACATTCAGATAGGGACATATTCATATCACTGTGATCTTACCTGCTCTGTTAACCCTGTCAGTGATTGATGTGATGTGAGAAACAATGAGCAAGTAAATACAAGGTTAGTCAGTGAAAACCATGAGGCATGTGCAAACTGGGTAACTGTGCGGATTAAAATATTCCAAGGATGAAAACAGGCAGATGAAAATATTCTAAGGCCATAAACAAATGGATGAAATTATTTCTATGGGATTTGTGTGATGTCAGGACTCTAAGGTATTTATTTCTGTACTGAAGTTTTGCAAGGACCAATTTTACCTCAGTTCCTCTGGGATTTCAACATTATTGCGTTGCTGGCTAGGTGTTTTAATATTAGTTCTGGAAAACATGGTGATAGCATGTAGATATTAAGAATGCAATGGCTGTGCTTCAATTCTGTATGGAACACAATGTGCTCAAAAACACTAGTATGGAAAGGGTCAGTTAGTTTTGTCAGTAGAAATTAAGTGTTTGACACAAAATTTCAGGCTGATAGGTGCAGTTAATGGCTCAAAAGGAGCTTATTGCCATCTTTCTCTACGAAAACCAAGAGGCTAGTTGCTGATATGTATCATCAACAGCCTTTATTATAGACTGTCATTTCCTAGCCTGATGATGGGACTAGTATTGCTTTGTCACACACTGAAAGTTCTGTCCATGCTCAATATTGCTAAGCAGGTATTGAGGCTGTAAGGACCGCCAGCTCAGCGCTTTTGTTCAAGGACTTGAAGTGGAGTAACGGGATACCACCTAGTCAGCTCAGCTGAACTGCTGCCTGCAGCTGCTGAAGAATTGTGTCTACTTGAGACAGATAAGCTTAGATCTCTGTCCAACTTGGACTCAGGATTTTCACCATCCTCCCCTAATAGTAATGTCAAAGAGGAAGAGTGGTTCAGCATTGGCAAAACATCAGACTTTGAATATGAAAGCCAACGGTGGCCAGCAAAAATAGCAAGCTTTCAAAAATTAGGTAACTCAGTGAAAGGAGACAAACATTATGAAAGAGGCAAGCCTCAGGACAAGTGTGGTGAAAGTCATTCAACTTGTGCATATGGAAAGAAAGATCTTTTTTTTGCTCTAAATGCAAACCTGCATAACAAACTCACAGGAGACAGCAGCTGCCACATCTGTTAGCTATGAAATGCATCCTACAATCACCCCACCAATCACTGAGTCAGTATACACATTGCCCAAGGCAGCGCAGTGAGTATTAGTCTCTATTGAAAGCACTGCCTGACTCCTACCTCTGAGGCTTAGCAACAGAGCTGACCATGATTTTCCCATTTGCAGCATTTCAAAGAAGACTTTTGTACTCTGTTTTCTTTGCATCCTTTTTCAAAATTTTGTGCCACTTCTTAGCATTTTGCATCACTTAATGCAGAAACGTATGGTACACACAACCCTACATCCATAGATGCCTTTAGCCATTGGCATGATACAACTCATAATGTCTACAGAGGTCCTGCCATGTGGCACTAAGTGTGTTAAGGAGTTCTAAATGAAACACATAAGCCAAATACTTTTGTTAGTTAGAATAGTTTGTAAAATTTGATGTTATCTAACCTTCTCTTACCTCTAATGGCCATTTCACTGATGCACTGCTCGACAAGTGGTGGAACTTCCTCTTCATAATCCTTCAGTGATCTTGGCTGCAACTGTAGTCAACAAAGCATCAAACTGATGTTAGAAGTGATCTTTTCCATGATAGGTCATCTCAATTTGGTTTCAATCAAAGCATAACTCACTTTCCCTGCAAGACTCTTCCTTTTCCTCATCATCACTAACACAATGTGCGGACATCCCTATCAGGGTTATGATATCATGCTCATGCCAGAATTCAGATTCTCACAAGTTCTTAGCTATCAGCCACACACTCACTCTGCTCTGGTATGTGCTGTCAGCAAGAGGGGACTTTGCTTGTCCTTTCGTCCGAGAATGGTGAGAGCTCTCTGAGCGCCGCGTCAAGTGGTTTAGATACCCACCAACTGCAGTGGACATACAGAACATTGTGAGAATATTGCTAGGCTGAAGAATTACTCAACTACTACACTGAGATGTGTTGACTCTACTAATAACTTGGGTTAATTTTCTGAAGTCTGTCATTTAGCCTACAAACCAACTGAAATTGTGCACATGAACTTTGGTAATGCCGTGTCATTAGTAGGTAACCACCGACCTTAAACTGTTTAATTAGGAAAGACAAAAGCAAAGCAACTGGTGAAATTAGTATTTTCAAATATTGTGTCTTCATGAAGCCAACCACAGTCTCCCTCAAACACCAAACAATTCAATGTTTTTCTCTATGATCGACGGAATCAAGAAATAAACGATTGCACCATCTGAATTTGTGAAATAGCCTAATTCCTAAATTTAAAAAAACTTACCTAGTTGGAATTTCTCAGTAATGTGTGTTATCTCTGAAGATGTTGGCAAACTCATCCGCCGCGGCAAGATCTGTGCAAATGATGTGCGTCGTCGTTGAGACAGCTGCGGAGATGCCTCTCGCACTCTTCCCTTGAAAACACGAGTTTGAGTGAGACATGATGCATTCTACCAGCTCATCCCAGTCAACAGTTCTTTCTTCAACCAGCTCTCTTTCATTTTCTCAAATAATCAGTTTATGGTGCGAAGCAACACAGAGCAAACAACTGTGCAATTTTAGCCCTGGATTCTTATTGTCCAGTGCTGCTAAAAATATGAATGCACAACTTTAATGTTCAGTAAAACAAATACCATGAAATTCCATGCCTAAGCCTGGGGCTTATATATACTCATTTACCTATGTGTATATATTTTGATGGGATTATACATAGGGAGCTTATACAAGGCCCAGAGGGTCTAATTCCAGTTCAGGTGAAATGGCACTTTAGTTTCCTCTACATTACCAGCAGTCATCATAATTGTCGTGCACTGCTAAAGGGCACCTTAAGTTGTATTTGTTGCTAGGCAACACCTGCCATTTTGTGATAGTCTTCTGGGTTAACACTCAGAGTGCCTCCGGTTCCTTGTCCCTTGTCTTCATAACATTCTTCTTTCTTCTTTGAGTCTCTAAGCTTGGATATTGAGGAGGGTAATGCTTATACAAATAGGGGGCTCTGTCCATGGCTTAATTCAGGAATCCACATTTTGGCGACCTGCCAGGACGCTGTAGAACTATTGGGGGATTCTGGTGGCAATGGACACCCTCACAAAAAAAGAGAAAAGTCTGAGGACACCGTGCCTCAAGCACTAAGATGCTTGGGCCAGTGGAGATTGTAACTGGCAAGTTAGAATACCCTGATAGAATGGGAATTTTGTCAGTAGAAGAACACAGAGAACTGGAAGAGCTTGTACACACTCTCAAGGAAAAAATGACCTTGCTTCGGACCTTTGACGATGAAATACTCAACTTGGTTACCCAAAATCTGGACGAAGACATTGAAAAGGAAATAATGGGTGCAGATGCATACCTCATGGAGCTCAATGTTGGTTTGCGCAAAGCGGAGAGAGTGATAGCAGCTTCAGAGGCAGCCTTGAAGAAGTTAGAGTGTGCTACTGTGGTTGAACGCAGATGTGCCAGTGAAGACACTCATTATGGGACACTGAAGCCGCCGAGTGTCTGCAAGCAAGAGGCTAGTAAGGATTCCTTTGTTAGCCCTTGCCAGGATTTGCCTCATGTAGACAGCGTTTGTGGGTGTAGTTCATCACCTAGTGAAGACAGGCAAGAAGGCGGTGAGAAGGAGATCGTTGGAGCATGTATCCAGTTGAACGACTCTCTAATGGGGGTCTTTTCACAGGATAATGACCCATTGCTAGTGGGCAGTGCAGATGGTGGACAGAAAGCAAAAGAAGAATGTGTGGTCATCGGAAGGGATCTGTGGCGTCAATTGAAACCCATCCCAATACTGACCTTTAAAGGAGACGAGGTCAATTATGCATCTTGGAAGGCCGCTTTTATGTCATGTATAGACAAGGCTCCGATGTCTAAAGAGTATAAGCTGTTGCAGCTGAGACAGTATCTCACAGGCGAAGTGCTCAAGGTAATAGAAAATTTGGGACACTCAGCCGCTGCATATGACGCCACCAAGGAATGACTGGAATACAAATTTGGTCGAGAGCGAAGGATAGTTGCACACCAAATAGCCCTGCTGGAGGAGTTTCAGCCTGTAAAATCAGGTGACTCACAGGCACTGGAGCACTTGGCCAACCTGTTAGATGCTGCAGTAATTAATCTGGCGGAAGCCAAGTGTGAAGCTGAATTGGGTGATGGAGTCCTGTATGCTACCATATTGCAGAAGTTGCCAGAGCAAGTTGTGACCCAGTTCCAATGCTGGATGCACAAGCAGCACAAAGAGCCTTCTATCCGTGTGCTTAGAGATTGGCTGAATATGGAAGCAGACTTCTATACTGTTGCACATGAATCCGCATGTGGGCTTACACCTGCCACCCAGAAGAGAGGACAGGGCACTGTGTCAAGCGCAGTTGAACCTAGGGATCTGTGAGGTACCCAAGGGGACAACAGCGTAACCTCAGGCCAGTGTTCGGCAGTATCCGTCCAGGAGGCCAAAGACAATCTCAGGAAGCTGAACAAAGCTGAGCAAAAGGCATTGGCTTTGGAGAATCATTTATGCTACAACTGCCTAGGTGGAAAACACACTGTTCATCAATGTCAGTCTCGCATTTGCTGTGGTGAGTGCAGGTGAAAGCACCATATGCTACTCCATGTGGAACAGAGCAGACTGGATCAGCAGCTGTGCAAACAACACAAAACACTCTTGTCAGCTCTTCAGTTCCGCTCATCAACTCTTCAGTCCTGCAGGCAGCCTCATATACTTACCTGATGACTGCAGCAGCATCGGTCATTGGAGCAAAGGGAGTGATGAGAGCACGAGTCTTTTTTGATCAGGGATTTCAGGCTTCCTTCATTTCTAGTGCATTAGTGGATTGACTAGCTCTGAAGTTTATTGGTCAAAAAAAGTGGAGCTGTTGTCATTTGGCAACAAGCCGTCAGTCTCTGAAATCAACATCTATGAAATCTGCCTGATAGGTCTGGACAAGGCAGAACACCATATTCAAGTCCTGGAAAGAAACAGTTTAATGCTAAGCATTCCCCTAGTTGACAACGAAGCAGTCAACAGGTGGCAGGAATGCGGCATTCTGGTGAGCAATGCTCACAGGCAACTGAGTGACCAGGAAGAGGAAATAGTGGTTTTGATCGGAGCTGACTGCTGCAACCGCCTTCTCCATGAAAAAATTTGTACTGGCAACAAAAGTGCACGGTGAACAGATTTGGGCTAAGTCCTATCAGGTCCTGCCCCTGCGGTGGAACAGAGTCAACACAGCACCTTGACATCTGTGGCAAGTGTATTAGCAAAAGATACTGGCCAAGATCGTATTGAATTGCTGTGGCAGTTGGAGGAACCTCCCCCAGTGAGTGACAGCTCCTGCTCTCCAACCTTCCCACTGGAGAAGAAATATGGCACTTATGAAGTTGGCCTTCTTTGGAAAGGCAACGAATGGCCTTCAGACAACAAAAGCCAAGTGCAGGCTTCAGCAAAGGAGACTCATTCAGTGCTTGGAGGCTGGCCAATGAGACATTTATAATGATGTCCTGCTTCATGAGTATGGTAAACTGAGGGCCATTGAGAGAGAGCCACATCCAAGCATCCCTGGCTATTACATTCATCACTGTGCCGTCATACGAGAAGCAGCAGCAACGACTAAAGTTCGTGTAGTCTTCAATGCCTTGGCGTCGCGACATGGTCAAAAGTCGCTCAACAACTTAGTCAACCCAGGCACCTCATTACTGCCTGCCTTGACAGCACTATTGTTCAGATTTCAAGAATTCCCAGTGGCAGTGCAAGCAGATATCTGAAAGGCCTTCTTTATGATTGGTGTACATGAAGAAGATCGGCATTTCCTCCGATTTCTGTGGCTGGACAACACTGGAGGGATGACAGTTTGGAGGCTGTCCAAGTTGCCCCTTGGTGTTTACTGCTTGCTGTTTATCTTAAATTCAGTGCTTCTCCACCATCTGATGATGGCAACAAACCAGGTCCAGATTCAACAAGGCACCTTCTGGAGCTACTCAGTAAGAGTTTCTACGTGAACAACTGCCATACCAGTCAGGATACAGAGCAAGCAGTGGAGCTGTTCATCACAACAAGTACATCTTATCTTGCGGCAGCTAGTATGGACCTCCGTAAGTGGCGAAGTAATGTTAGGGTGGAGACCAGCATTGGTCGCTCTGTCCTGGGAGTTGGCTGGGACACTGAAGACGATTCCGAGTCTTATGTCTCACAAAGACGATGTCACCAGCGGGTGGACACAGCGAAAGCCACTACTGGCAGTGGCAGCTCTGTTTGATCCAATTGGTCTGGCTGCACCAGTGCATCTAACTGGGAAAATCCTCCTGCAGCAAGCATGGTGAGAGACTAGCAGCTGGGATGACCCACTGCCTGCTTCCTTGTCAACTGGTATTCAGGCATGGTGGGGAGAGATGCTGCAGCCATGGATGCTGAAGTTTCCACGTTGGATTGGTGCACTCTCATCAGCAGCGGTTACTATTCATATGTTCGCGGATGCATCTGAGGCTGCCTACGGTTGTTGTGTTTATGTTGTTACAAATGACGGCAGCCAACTGTTATATGCAAAATCAAAAGTGGCACCCCTCAGCCCTCCAAGCCTACCCAGGTTAGAGCTACAAGCAGCCTCTTTAGCTGCTCAGCGAGTCAGCCATGTCATCCCTGCACTGCGGGTACAAGTTTCAGAAGTCTGGGCATGGTCAGACAGCCTAACGTAGCATGCATTAAGCGCCCCTTGAAGAAGATTCTTGGGAAAGCATTGTTGCGTTGGATCGAGCTGTCTACTGTTCTGTGTGAAATAGAGCATGTTGTCAATAACCAGCCACTTACTCATGTTGGAGGACTGCTAGAAGACCTCTCGCTTACCCCTGCACGCCTGATGGGCATTGATATCTGGGCGGATGTAGAGTCATCTTCACAATCAGTTGACCTCACAAGCCAAGATCTAAGCCTGCATTCGCAATATGTGAGGTCAGCTAGTGAGCATTTTAAGCAACGATGGACCCAAGAGTATTTAGTGACCCTCAATGATCGCCATGTGGGTCACTCCCGACCGACCCAGTTGGGGGATGTTGTCTTCGTTATGGATGGGAAGCACCAGAATTGAAAACTCGTATGTGTGGTCCAACTGTTTGCAGGCAAAGATGGAAAGTTTCAAGTGGCATTGATTAGAACAGGGGGAACAACAACGACATTGCACCCACTCAAGCAACTTGTGCCACTGGAAGTCTTGTGTGAAGATGCAGTCAGTGTCGGTGACAGTCAAGAGCTCAAGACGGAGGTAACAACAGTATTGGAGACAGTGACAGGTGACTGTCTACACAGCACAAGAACCCCAAGCGCATGCCAGAAGTCCCGCAAGGCAGCTCTCCTGTTCAGACACATACACGCTTGGTCAAGGCCCCATCCAGACTGAACTTATAATTATAAAGCCAGCTAAATTTTCTTTCATTCTTCTCTTTATTTTTCCTTGTCACTCATCTCGGTTTGTTAGTTTTTGCATTTCTTGTTTGGTCAGTATAGCCCTTTGGTGGGGAGTATGTTGCGCACTGCTAAAGGGCACCTTAAGTTGTACTTGTTGCTAGGCAACATCTGCCATTTTGTGATACAGTCTTCTGGGTTAACACTCAGAGCGCCTCCGGTTCCTTGTCCTTTGTCTTCATAACATTCTTCTTTCTTCTTTGAGTCTCTAAGCTTGGATATTGAGGAGGGTAATGCTTATACAAATAGGGGGCTCTGTCCATGGCTTCATTTAGGAATCCACAATAATCAAATTCACAAAATAAATTCAGAAGGGCTTTATTTGTAATATGATACTTGTACTTCAGAACAAAAGGGACCTTTAGATAAGAGGGCTTATAATTATACAGACACTACATGGGCAGGAAAACCCATCTAGCAATTTGGTGGGCTTATCATAGAGAGGCTTAAATGAGGGGTGCTATACACAAATTTTTACAGAAGTGTTCTATTTCAAACATCATCCTAGATATTTGCCTGAGATGAAGAGTACTCTGAGATGGACACTCACTATATGGACACAGGCAATACTCTGAGAGGGACACTCACTATATGGTCACAAGCAATACTCTGAGAGGGACACTCACTATATGGTCACAGACAATGCCCTTTCAGTTCTGCTTTATACCACTCCATGTCCACTCACCTCCTTTGCCAGGATTCCATTCTCCATGCTCTGGATCGTCCATGCATTAAGCCGTGGACTGCCTCTTGGTGACAATAAATCACTTTCCAGAAAATCTCCATTTTGGTCAGCTCCAGGGTGTTGAAATTCACTGAAAGCACAGCATTTTTCATATACTAATCTATTTGCCACATACCTTGACAAATGAATAAACTTCTTCCTACAAAATTGTGCAGTGTGCTATTATTAGTCTACCCTTCTATGCTCCCACAATGACACAGTGCAGGTAGTCATTTTTTTATCAAACAGACAATGCCTGAACAGGAAGAGTGCATGTATTCCATAAGAAGACAAAAATGTTTGTTCAGTTAAAATTTGAGGAAGTTACCTGGTGTTCTGAGTGTCAAAGGGCACAAAAGAGAACGGTTCAAATGACGGGCATTCTGGTAAATGAACAAGGCAATCAGTAGGTGCTTCTTCTAGCACTTTGGCAATGCCCACCATCTGTGCAAAATGCAACATGAAGTTGTTACTGTTCACAGCACAATGGCTGCTATATACCCATGTTCACATTAATGTTAGATTGTTGGTTGAAGCAAATTATTTGTGAAATTAAGAGTGTAATGGCTTTGTTGGTCTTATGTGTTGTATGATTGTTACGGCCCTATAAGGATGTAATATAAAATGAACCCTCAAATTAACCCTCAACTGTGAAAACTAACAATTGGATTTCAAAGTTCTACATTGGTATTTAGTTCGTTATTACACAGCAAAGATGAAAACTTTCTACCAGCCAATACATGCCATTATCTGCTTGAAAGCAATAGGTAATGATGTGTATATGTACATATGTGTACATGTTCTTATGCCTGTATGCATGTCTGTACACACGTGTGCTCTGCCTTGGCTATGAGCCTTTTAATTTTTCTCTAATGATCTAGCTAAGACAGAGAAATACATGTAGCAGTTCAATGTCCTGTCTTGCACTCATAATACTATGTCATTATCACACTGTGTACAAGTGATGCAGGCACATGAAACCCTCACAGGCCCTTCCTACATATTGTATTGCAATACTGGGTATACTAAATTTAGTAAATCTATCTCTGTTGCATCTTGCAGTTTTTCCATAGCCTTATGCACTGGTTTCATGCTTCAAAATTTTTTCTGTCGCTTAATTGAGGTTACTAGTCTACATTAAGAAGCAATGTTGTGGACTCTCTAGATCTCTATAAGAGTGGTGCAAGTTGCACGCGCATGGAAATCTAGTCTGGAGACTATCTCACAGCCAATGCTACGATACATGGACCCGGGAGAAAACATCAGGATCATGCCAAGGGGAATCGACTGTCATGGAAGATAGTATCATGAGTAATGGAAACAGGATACGGGACGTACAGGCATGCATTGCCCCCTCTGCAATGTCTCAATCCAAGTAATACAACTACTACATGTAACATGAAGAGGATTTCCCAGCATACCACTCACAAGAAACTTTTTTTCATGAGACGTTTCGTCAGAAATGGCAAAATGTCTCATGAAAGAAAGTTTCTTGTGACTGGTGTGCTGGGAAATCCTCTTCATGTTATGACTACCCAGTGAGGATCTCTCAAGTCCTGTACTACATATAGTACATCTGGTGCCATGGCCAAGAGCGCACAAGGATGTATGCCATACCACCTTGTACGCTAAGCTTATTGTGTGGGAAACCATGCTTTCAAAGAAGGAAGCACCACCAACTGTAAAAGATGGCTGAGTGAAGAACAACCCCTCCTCGCTCCCCAGCCCCAAACTTAGTACTTTTATTGGACACATATACCACGATTTTGTCAAAACATCACTCTTCACCGACACAATATTTGTTTGGCGACATTTTGGCCAGTCAGTTCCGACCTTTGTCAGGTGAATAAAACCCTTCAATGAGTCATGCAAACGATGATCTTGATTTGCTTGTCATCGGTTGGTGAGTTGCCTGGCCCAACCTCTATCAATAGGTGTATCCTCTGACAAGCTTACATCAGAAATCAGCTCGCTCATGACATGTAGAGGCCTCAATGTACATGTACATCACCGGGCTTGTCACATGATATGGATTATGACTTAGTCAGTCCCAATGCAAACTCTTGCAAAAATATCCCAAAAGTCTTCTCCAAGTCTGGTCCTTGGGTGTCACATGTTTTGCCGTTTTTGCCTCCTGATGGTACGAACTGCTCCTTGCCCATTGCACGTGAAATGCTCGCTGTGGTGAAGACAAGTCTTTCTTGACACTCTGCCGTGGCCTAGGCTTGACTCTGGTGACAAGCAACAGCCTGTCTTGTTCAGCCATATAGGGATTAAGGAATGTTCCATCTCCAGGCGGAACATGGTTGGATCTTCAGCAATGTATGGATCACGCATAAATGGTTTTGGTTCTGTATGCTAAATTGTTCATAGTCTTTCTCTTGGTTACTCTTTCTTTGTCTTTGTCTCCAGATATACTACAGCTACATTTGTAGTATGTTTTTGGAACCAGGTAACAGATCCCCAGTCAATTTTCAAGTTGTATTTTTAGCTCTTCTGCTTTCTTTCATGTATGGCTGTGGGACCCACTGTCATACCTTAGATAGTCCTGCTGTCTCGATTAGGTCCCAAAACAGGACTTGAAGGACTTAGTAATGTTCTATTTTCAGTAGGTAGGCTATGTTCAAGAATTTTCTCCCACTTATGTACAAGGATGACAGTAGTTGACTGATGAATGAGCAAATTTGCTGCTGTTGTACTTTTTTTGTTTTGCCATTTTTGCCTGCCGATGGTATGAACTGCCCCTTGCCCATTGTGTGGGAAATGCTTGCTGCAGTGAAGACAAGTCTTTCTTGACACGCCATGCGACACCCCAAGAGAGTTGCCAAAAGAGAACATAGGCACTCACTAGGGTACTCTGTACAAACTATATGTCATTGGAGGGGGTGGGGTCACGGCCCCCATAACACACAGACACACACACATGCCCATTCATGTCTGTGGGAACCCCTCTCCAGTTCCTACCAGGCCTGACTCAGGTTAATAAAACATTCTGCTTGCTGTTGTAAAGACAAGCCTTCTTTGCTCCCCCCCCCCCCCACACACACACATGTACACATGAACAAACAAACAAACCACAGAGGATAAGCACATGGAGAAAATACCTTCTGCAGTCTGCTCTTCCGCAGCTGATTTTCTTTCTCAAAAAATGCAGAGAGAGCCTGTGATGAGGATGGGAAATCCCTTAGCCAAAGTGTGGTCAATTGATGGGAAACCCCCTCAGTCAAAGTGTGGTCAAGTGAAACACACAACTGGTGTAAAATACGCTTTAAAGTCAAACATCTGAAACATGTGGTTAACAAAATATTGGTTAGGCCTGTCAGATCTTTCTCCTTAGACACAATCCCATCACAGGCAAGCCTTTTGTCTTCTTGGTGCGGCCTGTGAGCACTAAATTTATTGTCCTAGCTAGCAACGCCATGGCTATTTTCTCCCGTGTTTGGAATAAACAATGCTGACCGTTTTCAGAGAACCACTTGCTTCTCCCAGTAATGGTCTGAGCTGCTTTGTAGCCAGTTCACAGTGAGCAGTTAGTTGTTGAAGTAAAGCGTTTGCATCCTTGACGCTTTGCTTGTAGTTCACCTCACTGTCGAACATCTGAAAGACATTGATGGATAGTTTCTGAGTGTTTTTGACTGATGAAGGGCACAGTCACAGAACACCCAAATATTTCACTGTAGTGTTAACCCTTTACCGATCGACAAAACATACAAAAATCTGTTGCCTGGTAACTGGTACTTCTACAGTCTTAACAGTAGTTTACAGTTGCTATGCATGCTGGGCTGATTGATTAATGTTTCTTGGTAAGGTCTGGGATAGAGCAAAGTAAATGGTACAGAAAATTGCAGGTCTGTAGTCAACTTCACTAAGAAAGGAAAGCTGCAAGTTGTGCAACCTTTCTTTCTGTTCTCATTGGCATTGTAGGAGCACAGTCTCACAATGCTGCATGGAATGGGTGCAGAAGTGCTAGTTTTAGCCTTCAGTACCAAAAGGATGAGCTTCCTGAAGAAGATTTGAGTTCTGACAAGCCACTCCTTCCTTCATTTGATGAAGAGCAAATAGATTATAACCACATGGCCTCCAACAATATAGTTCTACTGACAATAACGAATGTGGCAATGACAGTTGTGAAGATGGAGATGTACATTTTTTCATGGTCAGTCTGCTAAAGTTTCAGTGAAGACGCTGATGATGAAGGACAGCATGGGCATGGTGCTGGGAAAGAACAAGGTAGATGATGTGGTAGAGGTGGGTAGTGGACGCAGGAGAGGCCAAGCACAAGACTGAGACTGTAGCTTGCAGGCTCAGTTGTGGACACAGTTGTCACAGAGCTGTTGCTGCCACTCCTGGTAATTATCAGCCTAAACTTGTGTAGAGACACGGAATGTTCCTAACGACTGCGATATTCAAACTTTCCTTCCCAACCTCATGGTAAATGCAGGCCTCTCTATGTATGTGCAGTTATATGCAGTTTGCATGCTTTACAAATTTGTGTCATGCTCCCTTGGTTCCAGGTGGTTTTTGGTCAACATATATCTCTCTTCTGGTTTTTGAAATAAGGTTTTTCACACACCTGTGTGCTCAAGAAATGGCTGCTATTAGTCATTTCGCTTTGTTCCAAAATTATAATGAGATTAAGTATACGTGTTGTTTGACATGCAAATTTTTCCATCGGTAAAGGGTTAAAGCAATTAATTTTACTGTACTAGTGCCAAAACAGACAGTTACCGGGACTTGACAATTGATTAGAATGCCTTGATCTACTGAGCATTAATACATGAAGAGAAAAACAATTCTCCACCTTGTCTTGCTGATTTACAGGTACTGTAGAGCAGGTTATTTTCGTATGAAATATTTCATACACTGAAGGAAAGCAACCTTTCATACTGAAAAAAATTTCACACAAGCATCATGATCATAGCAACTTCATTGTGTAAAACAGCACTATACTCTGTACCGTGACTGGCTCCATGTACACCAGCTGGACACCATGCATGCCACATATGCA
>JAOWAW010022132.1:0-17993 GCA_028565695.1 Nicola tetela | reverse complement strand
CACACCCTCAACGCGATAGTACAAGTATCTCTAGCTTTCTGTACTCCCTTGTCTTTCTTATGACTGATGAAGCCAGAGGCATTTCTAGCGAAACGTCTCGTGAAAAAAGTTTCTTGTGACTGGTGTATTGGGAAGTCCTCTGTTAAAGAGTTCATTGCTTTTCTGCTCGTAATTTTCTTAGTGTAGAGAGTATTCTGCATTACTAATTTCCTTTTCGACTTGGCACATGCAGTGAGTCGCCATGATACAGCTACTCGCAAGAATGCTTTCTACCCCAATCGAAACCGAAAGGAAGGAACCATCCAGAGAGTTCCCGCTTTCGAAAACAGGATCGTTTGAGAGATGAAAGAGGATCGAGGAGCCAGATGCTCCTGGAAACGTCTAGGGTTGGCTGGACAAGATGCCCGGCAAGTTTGAGACAGGCGCTGGTCTGTGCACGGGGGCTGAACGAGAAGAAACATTTTCTATTTTGCCACCAGTGAAACAGAATATTTCTCAGGTTCTGACACCGAGAGAAAAACGGACGGCGACGCCGAAGTTCGAAGCACAATTTTCGTTCCCAAAATGTCTGTGAAATCAGCAAGGATTGCAACTGTCGTAGCGGAGACAAACGCTAGACTTCTGAGACGCTCAGAAGAGGAAAATAAAAGACTTTGTGCTCAAATTGGAGCACGAGTTGGCAGACGCAGAAGATGAAGTTGAGTTAGCGAAAGCCCAAGAAGAGGAGAGCAAGCGCCTTGTGGGCGTCGACGGAGATGCTGTCAAAGTACCGCTCCAATGCAGCGCCGACAGGGATACGGCTAAGAAGGCCGATGCATAACCAGCTTGCTACCCATACTGTTGCATGTGTGATTGCTGGTAATATGTAGCCAGAATGCACCTGTCTTGTGTCCGTATAAGCTAGGCCGTGTTGAGTATGTTTTATTCTACCTTGTGCTGACCGAGTTCGCAATAAAGGTTTCTACGACTATAAATTGTTACATGATGTTAGAAGCGGAGCCTACATCCCTTATCAAGAAAGTCTAGAATGAGGACAAATTCAGGATCGTCGTCGGTAGCTAGCGGTGCTTCAGACCCAGCGGTAACATCGGTACCACTTCTTCCAAGGTTGGATATTGAGGGCAACGCCGAACACTGGGAAGGATGGAGAAAGGTCTACGGCGAGTACGCAACCTTGACGGGATTGAATAATAAACCGAAGGATCGAGTACGAATTAGCGACGCTAGTTACGTGTATTGGAGTGAGAGCTAATAATCTGTTTAAGAAGTTACCGTTTGAGAGTCAGGCGACGACGAAGAGCATGCAAGGGTTGTCCTACAACGAAGGAGTAACTACTTTGGAGAACAGCAAACTACTATTGTAGAGCGGTTTAAGTTCTTTCGTCGCCAGCAATTAATTAAGAGAAAACCGAGACAGTCGGCGAATATATCGCAACGCTCCGACTCTTAGCGCAGTCGTGTGAGTGGGGCTCCGTCACACCAGAACAGATATTACAAGACAAGAAAGTCTGCGGCCTTTCGGAATATGAACCTGCGCAGAACGTTGGTAAATTAGCGCAGTATGTAGAGATATGTTGCGGAGCTGAGACAGCGAAACAACAAGAACAAGAGATCGGCACTTCAACGGAATATAGAGACCACCACACGACGTAGAGCAGAGTGCCGCACAGAACGTTATGAAAGTAGCAGCGGCCGAAAAACCACTCGGCAGACCACATGATAGCGAAGAACAACAACCAACTACAGACCAGGATACCGGTACTTGGCTTCAAAAACACCTAGGCCTGTTTCCTCATTTGATCATTGTCCTCTTCTGCGTAGACGGAGAACAGCCTAGGCCGTCGAAGATCCCCGTCGATCTGCTCTGCAAGAATCTAACGTGCCCCACTGGCAGAGCAACCTTAGGTCGCTCTGCTGCCAGTGATGCACGTTGGGAGAACGATGGAGGATGCGTGGAACAAAGGGCCTCGTTACGAGGACGTACTGCCAAAGGTGACAGCTGATCTGGAGGCGCTCTCAACCCGAATGAGCTTACTCCCTCGGCTTCTTGAGGTGACAAAAGTTGACGGCAATCCAGCGGAATATACTGCAATGGTCAGCATGCAGTAGAAATTTGTCTGAGGAACAAAAAATGAGTCGGCTTTTGCACCGTGACGGGCCGAGCCAGATCAGCCATTTCGGGCATCGAGGCCCACCCAATGGGTTCACAATCGCCATAGGCGTCTTAACCTTGCAACAGCGCTTCGGTCAGCCATATTAAGGGCCACGGTTCTACCCCTCGGCTGATTTCAGCAACCAGATGCAAATGGTTGTAATGTTGTACGTCGATTGAAAGACTTTGGCTGGAACAAGTGAAAGCTGAAAACTGCATTGTGATAACGTTTTTTTTTGTGACCGATATGGGCAAAATTCAATTCAATTCAATTCAGGTTTATTGCCATGAAGATGGTTTAGTCAACCAGTAGAGGGCAGTGCATACGTTTGAACTGTGTGCGTTACATTACTATGATTTGCTATGTACAAACTGTACAGTGGGGTAAAGAGGAACTATTTGCGGCGAATGTGTTTTGTGTATGAGCATATTGTGCTAAGTGTGACGATTTTGCAAGCATGCTTGAATTTTCTAAAATATTTTTCCTGTCTTATTTGAAGTGGAAGAGAGTTAATGACTGTAGTTGCAAGGAACAGAGGAGATTGCTGAAAGAGTGAAGTGTTCGGAAAAGGTGTGTGGAAATGTGAAGACTTACGAAAGGAGTAAGGAATGTGCCGCTCTGGTCGTTGGAAGCGTTCAAGCTTGTCGTACGTGGAGATGGGATGGCAGTCCCGACCATGCATGCAGTCGAGGCATACTCGAGCGTAGGGCGGATGTATAGTTTGTAGAACGTTGATAGTGCAGACTTGCTAAGTGATGAGCGGAGACGTTTTAGTAAGTATAGTTTCGGCGATGCGCTTGACAGTACATGGTGAACTTGCGCTGTCCACCGCAGATCACTCGATATCTGCAAACCCAAGTGTCGTTCAACATTTGCCTGCTCCAGTACATTGCCGTCTATCTCGATCTTAAATGAATAAGGGAGAGCTTTCCCAGAAGTTGCCATGATGGAAGTTTTTGATAGATTGGCTTGAAGACGCCATTCTCGAAGCCAGGAGGCTGACAAAAGAAAAATGGCGGGCAAAAACTTTAACTCGTTACTGTGTCTTTGATATTCAAGATATCAGCCTAGGTTTTTTACTGTAGCTTCTGTGTAGGGGGTTAACAATAGGGCACTACAGTTTTCAAAATTTCCTGGCCAAACTTGTAGAATCAAGTACTTGAAGAATTTCATCATTTTTACCCCACCTGGGCTGCATTTCTTGGCTATAACTTAGGAAGGAAGAGTAAAAAGCACCTTTTACGATGCTGTTTATGAGTTCAATGGTCAGAGAGCCTCTGTAGTAAATTTGAAGTTGATGGAGTTAGAAACGGCTGAATTACAATGAGTTGAAGTTAATAGAACCCCGTTTCGCGTAAACAGCCATGCAGCCGGAGGATACAAATTTCGCAGCTTCGATGCAGCCCTCAGATAAAAAAAAATCGCCAGCTTCTGCCCAGTCGAAAGCCCTGCCCCGTAGGCAAGAGTTCTGACTTCACAAGTTCCCTAGGTAGCTCACTACCATAAGCAGGTTTAACCTTATTCGGCTAAATCAGAGCTCAAAATGCTGGGGCCGCCAGAGGCTGAAGGCTACAAATGGCTTTGTGCGGGCATATTACACTGAGCTTGATTGGACATGCAAGAAAACCGACAGCCAGGCAACATTTTAAACTTTTGATATTACCACCTGCTAGAGATGGTTTGAGAAAGTTCTTTTCGGTAATAACTCAAAAAATGGTTGCAACAGCACAATTGACGGGTAGAATCTCCCTTAATTAGCGGCAGCATATTCACTCTGTGTTTCTGGATGCAGCCAAGGCATTTGACCGTGTGGGTCATTCCATTTTGATCCATACTCTTGCTGGAATGGGCACGAACAATGTCGTTTTGACGTGGTTTCATAGCTATCTTTCGGGTCGGAAAATAAGGACTAAAGGAAACGGATGTCTGTTTTCGGCCACATCTAGTACGTCTGGTGGTCCTCAAGGTTCTGTTTTGGGACCACTGTTGTTCTTGTTATACTTTAAGGATATCCCAGATGTAACTTCGGCATGCACTGCTCTTTTTGCAGATGACACTATGTTGTATTGATGTTGTCAGGGCATAAAAGAAATACCATGCTGTGGGATAGAGGAGGATTTGGTGCTGTTGTCAAAGTGGGCACGCTCTCGTGATCAGAAAGTGTCATTCAATGCTGCAACGGTCAGTTGAGTTGTGCATTAGACCAGTTCATAGTTCGTCAGTACTAAACATCAGTGGAAGCCTAGTACCACGACAGGGACGTACGAATTAAGCACCTAGGCATTCTATTAAGTGATGATCTTCGATGGGATCACCACATTAGAATGCTGGTAGAAAAAACAGCGGGAAGTGTTACACTATGCCAGACTCTGTCCTACCGACACAACCTTCCATCAGTGGTCATACGGTGTTTCTATATTTCATTCATACCTCTAAGACTTGAATATTGCAGTGCTGTTTGGTGTGGAGCTTCATCAGTAGTCTTGCGGCGGTTTGAAAAGTATAATTGAAAGCTGTTCGAGCAATCACACGCTTGAGAAGGGTTAGTTTACTGATTGTTAAGCTCTAACTGCAGCTGATTTGCCTACGTTGGCTTGGCGGAGAAGAGTACAGTGCCTTGCGCTGCTCTGGCAGCTTGTCCATGGTTCTGGTCCACCTAAGCTGAGGAAATGTTTGCCTTCTACTGTAGCTGTTCGGTCACAGCGTACCCTTCGCGCTGGTCACTCAATTGAGTTCCCTGTGTCATCTTCTTCTCGCCGTCTCTCGTCTTTTTTATGCCATATCATCCCTGTCTGGAATAAGCTGCCTTCTGTCATTATCTTTGCTAATAGTGCTTCCTCCTTTCGTTCTCTGTTAAGTAGCTTCTTTGCGCCTGATAGGCATTCTTTTGGTCTGCGAATTTGTCTTACTTTTGAGAGGAGAGTCCCCTGATTAGTTAATGTGCTATTGGGCGATCCTCTTTAAACAAATCAATAAATAAATAAATTATGATCGTGGATGCCTGCGTGACCATGGTGACGCGTCTTATGCCGCGGCGGGGTTAGACCCTTCAGTGGCATAAGTGGCATACACGGTGACCCAGCATCAGTTCCTAGTGATGACAGCAAAGAGTACCACCCGGTTGTCATTATTCTACTCTTTCTCTTACCTTTGAGGTGAGTAGCAGAGTGACTATACTGTAGAAGTATAATACTAATCTGTACTTGTACATGTATCATATATATGAATGCCTAGCTATTCATTGGAATGTTTCAGATCCGCAGTCCTCGAAATTTTCAAAGGAAAAGTTCTAGAAATAAGTATATGTTCTGAACTTTTAACCTCAAAATTTACGAATGAATCACGCAGTCGAAAGCCCGGCCAGTGTTACAAGTGACATGTGTAGCTAGGTTTATAATCTCAGGTCATACACCACGACCTGCTTAAAAGTTCAAATTTTTCGCTGCGTTAGTCAAGACTCACATATAGCATCGAACGCCGCAGTGTTCTATGTATTGAACTGCGCAGCATTGAATCTAACAATGACAAGGCTGCTAACTTAATGGTGTACACCAGCAGCCCAGGGCCAGGTCTGCATGAGAGGAATATCTGCTAACACGTGACACCTTCAGTTGTCACAAGGCCGTGGGACCGATATGTACATCATTTTTATTTCTCTCAATTGATCTCTTTCAATGTCCATTTTCCAATATCAATTTCCAATGTGTCCACTGTGCATATGCATGTGTCATGGTGTGTATATGTCATCATGGTGTGTATAAGGGCATGTGTCAAATTAAAAGAGAAAAATCACTTTGGAAGAAGAAAAGAATACTCTCGTGCAGATCAACAACAGCAACAGTTAGAGCAACCGTTGTGTGGGAATCAGCTATGCTATGTCAGAGTGTCATGCGCAAAGAACAAAAGATTCAATTGAAAAAAAAAGAAAAGAAGATAGCACAACATGAGTTGCATACTAAAAAAAGTACACCTGTTCATCAATCGGGGCTAGTCATTGCGCAATCTTCGCTGGTCACTTTATGTTAACTCTTACAGTTGAACTTGAAGAATGTGTGTGTGTGTGTGTGTGTGTGTGTGTGTGTGTGTGTGTGTTTGTCTGCGTGTGTGTGCATATGCGTATGTATGCACTGTATATGTGAATGCGCATGTGTCAGGATGTGTCTGTTTGTATTACTTACCTTTCCACATCAAGGTGAGTGTATGTTCCAACGTGATTTCAGGTATTGGTTTTGCTAAATTATAATACTCATGAGTCATGATAGTGCAATTTGTGGATAAATGAGGTGTCACTATAGTATGGCCAATTTCATTCATTTACAAGGCTTCCTGGGGATTGTAGAAAAATAATGTTCTTCTTGTTGCACTTTGTCTCCTTAGGAGGGAAAACTTGGGAGGACAAAGAGGAAATATACTAAAACCCTCACTAAGGAGGAGAAAAGAAGAAGAGAGAAAAGGACTCACTGACAAGGAGAAGAAGAAGAAGAAGAAGAAGAAGAAGAAGAAGAAGAAGAAGAAGAAGAAGAAGAAGAAGAAGAAGAAGAAGAGTGCAAGACATGGTTAAAAAAAACATCAATTGAAAATATGCTTCTTAGTAGCTTTTGAAGTATTGGTGGCACGTCTCTTGGATGTTAGGAGGTAAGCTGTTTTATAGGGATATGGCTTGAAGAAGAAATGTGAACTCCAGGGACTTTTCCACTGGTACCTATGGCATGGCCCTGGGGTATGATATAGATTTGAAGTCATATGCTGCAATTTGCTTTGTTTCTACTAGTTTTAAAGGAAGACGACAGTAGACTTACAAGGTAAGATGGAGACATCGTTGTATGAATTTTGTAAAGAGCAGGAGAGTGTGTAAGAGAAATTGCAAGTCTTTCCAAAAGTACTTTGAGATTAAAAATTAAAGAGAAAATCAAATACTGCATGTCCTCTCTCTGTACTGAAAGATTCATGACATGAAACCAATGATATTTTGCTACACAATAATCAGTCCTAAAAAGAGAGTCTCTTGGTTACACTAGGTTTAGTTCAATGGACACTCTGGACAGCCAACACCAGATCATTGATTGGAGACACGCCCATAGAGTTGCTTGTGAATGTGACTGAATTCATGGAAATTTTCTGAAGTTATACTTATGAAAACTCAAAAATTTAAATCTCCAAAAATTAACAGCATGCATAAAACAGCCACTGGTGAGACATACCGGTATACTGCTATGCAATATTGTGTTTGATACTCCTTATTGAATATTTTATAAAGAATTGTCCCAGGCACCCACCTTGGATATGTCTATTACAGCGGAAAAAGCAAATAAGACAAACAAGGTTATGTAGGGCTATGGAATGTACATATCAAAACTGAGGAAAATAAAATACTATGTGCATGGATTTACAGACCACTCGCTACTTGACAGGTCTGTATTACAAGAGGACATAAAAAGGAGAGAAGACATAAGTACACAGAGAGGGAGACGTTCTATTGCGTGTATAAGAAGAAAAAAGACTCCTCCCCTTGCGGACCTTGTCGTAAATAATATTCGAGAGGATCAAGAGGGCTGAGGAGATATGAGGGGAGGAGGGGGATCCAGGTGGGCTCTGAGTGGGAGGAAAAGATTGTATAGGAACAGAAGGTGGCAATTTGGGATAGATCATCGCGGAGATGTTTGGGACAAACAGGGGATTTAGATGGGAGGATTGATGTTAGGTTAGTGAAATTTGGGTGGGAGAGGAAACAGAAGCTGATTTTGAGGGTGATAAGTTCCAGATGGTATAGGAAGTGTGCTTGAGGTTGGGAGTGAGAGGGTATAACAGTCAGATTTGTGTGCATGGGCCAATTGGATGTTAGTTTCAAAAGGGATGGTTAGTTCGATGAGGAGGATGTGTTTGTTTGGGAAGATAAGAACAAGATCAGGTCATGATGGAGTTGGGATTATGTCAAGGGGAATAGTGGATCCAGAGGGGGAGAAGTGGTCAGGGAGATCAGCAAAAAATTGAGGGGTGTTCTGAGTTTTGGTATGCTGGGGTGAGGGAGAGGACGAGATGCTTAAGGACAGAGTTACGTCGCCAGGTGTAACAGCCATGTTTGAGGAAGTGAGAGCAGTGATTTAATATGTGATGGAGAGTTTGGTGGTTTGGGCAATGGGGGCAGCGGGAGGATGAGCGTTTATGCATGTGTTTTAGTGTGGCAAGGGTGGGTAGACAGTCAATAGAGGATCAAAGGATATAGGACATAAGATCTTTTGGAAGAGAGTAGATGTAGGATTTCCAGGTTGCGTCAGTCTGTTCAAGGTGAAGAAGGTTTAGGAAGGAACCTTGTACTAGGAGGGGTTGAACTTTGTTGTGGTAGAAGGCGAGAAGACGTTCATTTAATTTCTGTTTGATTTTTGTTTTAATTTGTCAAGGGTTGGTAGAGAGCAGGGTCTGGGTGTTTTCAGGGGTTTGTCTGAGAAGGGGTGAGACATCGGATGATTTGGTTGCAGGTTGACAAAGTAGAAAGTTTAGATGATAAGGAAGAGATTTTGTAAGAGAATACTGAGCGGACACTGGGATCTGCAGAAAGAGATAGTGCGGCATGCACAAAAGAGAGGGTGTAACATTCAAGGTAAAGAGAGGAAATAGTTGGGACTGGGTCATGAAGGATGGCAGTGGTAGCACAACGAGGTAACGAGAGCCAGGATTTTAGGAATTTTGTAGAGAGAGCATCAAGGGAGGTAAGTTGAGATTTGTTTAGATTGTGGACAGCGAGGTGGAAACGGAAGGATGGAAATAGATAGTTAGTGTAGACTTTTAATTTGAACTCAGGGTGGATGAGAGAGGAGTCGATATTTGCTAGGGAAGTAGATAGTTTTTCTTTGATGAAGAGAAAACCACAATCAGAGGTAGAGGAGGGCCAATGATGGAACTGAGGTATTTGTTGGGCTTGTCAAAGAGTGTTGGACGAGGGGCACCGTGGATAGTGAAGGGAATCAGTTTGGCAGAGCCGTAGATGATAGAGAGAGCAGCATTTAGCAGGTTTAAGACATAGGTGCATTGAGGAGGACAGCTCTGTTATGTTGTTTAAAGGCGTTGATGAGTACGTTTGTTAGTCCTGATAAGGTTCGAGTCATCAGCGTATGGTAGGGTAATAAAGGAAGAGCCTTGAAAAGAGTAGCCAAATTTGGAGTCAAGTTTTGGGAAGTCAAGAATTGGGTTGAAGCAAAGAATAAAAATCAGAGGGGAGAGAGAGTCACCTTGGAAAACACCGCATGACCGTGACATGGAAAATTTGGAGGATGACCATTTTGGGGATTTGACTGAAGCAGATAGACTGGAGTAAAAGGATTTGACATAGGTTTGGATAGGAGGAAGGAATTGGTTACGAGAGAGGGGATGGAAAATGAGGTCATGGGAGGCAAAACCAAAGGCGTCAGCGAGGTCAAACCAGGTGCAATGGAGGGTGTGTCTGTTGGAGTGTGCGTGGGATAGAAGGGAGTTCATTACGGAGCAGTGTTCGATGCAGCCACTTATGCCTGTAAGGAATGCTTTTTGCAGGGTGGGGTCAATGAGTTTGTTTTGCAGGAGGAAGGACCGGAAGCGAGCAGCAAGGATGAGGTGGAAGGTTTTACTAACGCATGAGAAGAGGGCAATCATGCGGAAATTTGTCGGGTCTGAAGGGGAGTTTCGTTTGTGGATAAGGGTGATGTTTGAGAGGGACCAAGAAGGAGGTGCGGTACCAGAGAGGAAAATTTTGGTGAAGAGGGTGGCTAAGAAGTGGTGCGTGCAGGGAAGGTTCTTAAGATATTCATAATATATAGATTTGGAGCCAAGAGAGGAGTCATTTTTACGTGACTTTAGTATTTTTTTCACAGCAGAAGGGGTGATTGGACTGAGGTCGAAGGGAGTGTTTGTATCTGGTATTGGGGGCATCCATGAAAGTTTCGAAGTGTTAAGGGGACTCAGGTGAGTTGGAATACGTATCGGTGTAGTTAGCGTCAGCGGTTTCTTTCGAGAAAGTAGGGATGTTGGGGTCCGTTTTTTGGTTTTGTTTGAAGCAAGGGTACCGGAACAGCATTTCCTGCGAAGGTCCAAAAATAATTTTTGTATACTCTTTTTTCATAAGCAGCTGACCTTTCTTCATTTTTTTAAACGTCCTTCTTTTTTTAGGAGACAGTATAGATTTAGGATTCGATAAAAGTCGGAGCGGAGAGAAGTTGCGGCATTCGGGGCAAAGGCTTTCCTGCGAAGAGTATTTTTTTCTTATTTCAATTTTTTTAGAAGTCTTGATGTTGTTTGAATATATTGTTTTAAGGGAGGTGATTGAAATTCTGGTTTTGTTTTTAGAACTGAAGTTAAGATTTTTGAGAAGGATACTAGTAGTCGTACTAGTAGCGCAAACTTTGCAAAATTAAAATTAATTACTTGCAAACATTCCAAATATTACATGTGCAAGCTTCGTAAAACTTTATGTGCAAGAAAATTTCCAGAAACATGGAGTAGAGACTAGCTAAGCATTTGACAAAAGCTTATCTTGTAAATTTATAGAATTAAATTGAGAAAGCCTGCATGAAATATGTAAAAACTGCTTGAAGTAAGCTGAAAGAGTTTGATATAAAGCAGATGACTCTTCCTAGCCGTTCAATGTGTAACTCACCCAGTATGCTTTTGTTTCGTAAACGGCTACATTGAAGTCTTCTGTAAACCAATACAATTTCATAAACCATTTATTTCATAAATTTAAAAAAATCAACCTTTCACATTTTTTCTAAACTATTATGTCATGTCAAAGATCATGTGGAAATTTCTTCGGCAGCCACGCCTGCGATCATTGGTATGAGAACAATGAAAAGTCACGTATTGTATGGGCGGGCATATTGCTACGCTCTGTAGCTTCTGGCCACTCAGGTGGCCAGGCAAGTATGACACCAGTGAAAATTTTTTGCTGGTCCATTTTAATTACTAGCATAAATGCACCACATTGTGGGGCGAGCGAATGTGGAGCATAATAACCCAAGTTATGTATAATTAATCAGCCTAACCCAACAAGTTGATAATTAGATACAAACGCTTTTACTTGATCACATCTGCAATGCACTTAGTACTACAGGTGTATTATCAATTTTATAGGGCACTTAAACAATGTAAATCATTTGGAGTTCCTCAGTTCTGCATGACAGACAATATAAACTGACCAGACATTGTCATGTCTTCTCAGGCATCCATGACAGACCACGTAGACTACCATGACCCACATGTACATGTGCGTAATACATAATTATGGTCTTTGGCCCTACACAGCATGCTTGATACATACATGATACACACAATCACTGCATTGTACAGCGCATGTGCATCTTAGTAACCCACAAGCAAACACCGTCCACCGTGGATATATGCCGCACCCCTCACACTTCTTGCTGGATGCCATATGATAAATTGGCCATTGAGTCCAGAATGTATTTTTATAATGCTGCTGGCTGAGTAAGTTATAATCTAGAAAATTCTCTGATGTCAACTCCCAGCCAGTCTCTCTTCTGCATATTAGACAGCTACATACGTTTGACCAAATTTTTGGCCTTGGGCCATCTGCAGGGTCGAATTAACCTGACCCTGAAGATTCTGAACTTTAACCCTGAAGCTGGCCCAAGGATGAAATTTGGTCAAATGTACATAGTTATCCAGTGTGCAGCTGAGAAACCAGTTGGAGGTTGGAGAATTTTTTAGATTGTCAAAAAGGAAATGGCTGCAGTAGAGCTACATCCTTTGCAAAGAAAAGGGCCACATCTGGTGTACTGCATTGTTGCAATTATGCAGTATTGGAGGCATGCCATTGTGCTTGCTGTAGAAGCTGGAGAAAAACATTGCCAAATATAATGACACTGCTGCACTTTCCTGTTTAGCTCCCAGGCCCACAGGAAGATCCTTAGCTATTCATGCACATTGACTCCCCACATTAGCCTGGCAGCAGAGAGAATTAAACACTAGCTGCCTTTCCCTTCTTTGGTAACTGATCAATGGTCGTTTGAAAATGGCCGACCACCAGGACTTTGTGGGATGATCCTTCCTAAGCTAAAATTGCAGGGCAAAAAGACCACTGAGCGCTGGCCATGGTACCAAGTTTCCCTCAGTGTTGTCTAGCCACCACTTGTCTTTATTTTTGTGTATAACTATGCGTGTTTGCCACATTCCAGTGCAGAGTCCAATAGTTTAATGTCTTTGTATGTTTGCTTTCCTGTCCATCATTCTACCATCACTCTGAGAAAGATATATCTTTGGTTTATCACTAACTTAGTGCTTCTGTTCTCATTTCCATCCCTCTTTTTCTCTCTTTTCTGTCTTTCTTCAAATTCTCTATTCTCACTTGTCCTTTCCAGGGAAGTCCCATGATTGGCTAATTAATGAAAATTAATATACATAGCTATTGGACAACCCTTGGTAAACAAGTCAATAACAATTATAATTATATGAATAATAACTGATAATGCTTAACAGTGTTATTTCTTTGATGTTGCTTCCCGTGGCAGTGGAAATGCTGCACACTGGACACTGGTAGACATCAGCTGCAGTGAAGATCTACAATTAGTTGATAGATTAAGGAGGTATAACATAGTGTGTCATATATGTGGTATTACAGTGTCTTTTTTTTTCTAAGGCTACAAATTCATTGTTTCTCATCAGTGTGCACGTAGGCCAGGTTTTTGGCAACTTTTGGGAAAAAAAAACAACAAAACAAAATGAAAAGTTACAAGACCATAAAGCTTACAACTGGCACTTGATATGTTATTTTTACTGACACAGATCTCCCGCCCAATCCCCAATTTTCGTGCTGGAGCTCTGAAACTGGCATTTGACACGCCCTCACACCTTCTCCTCCTTTTCCTTCCTCAGTGGTGTGACATGATGATGTGTCAAATATCAAGTCAGTACATATATTACAATTATCACATAGTGGATGCATGGGCCCACTTGGAAATGTGCAAGGACCTTGCAGAATGGCAATATTACATTTTTTTATTGTTAATGGCACTGTGGTTTTGTTTGTACTGAGAACTCAGATCACGTAGACAGTGAGACTACCATAGATAACTTATTAGCCTACTACCACCTCAATTCATTAGGCTTCCTCGCACTACTCAACCACTAAATAGTAGATAGTAGATCTACTCCCTCTACATCCAGCTGCAAGTAGTATTCCAGTCAACATAACGTGTCAACCACCCTATGCATATTGATAGATCTACATGTACCTGCCTACTACTAGCTAAGCTGAGCTTCAATGCTAGTAGTCTGTTTCATAAGTATAGATGTTACAATCTGGGTTACATTGGTTTCAGTTTCAGAACATCTGTGGTTTTGTGCACTTAAGGACTCATTCCATCCTTTTCCCACACAAGATTCATTTCACTGCCTTGCATGATCCACCAACACCTACTGTTACAACACCTACTGTTACAGAGAGGGTTGATCCCCTTAGTTCTCTGTACTATGACCCAGTGTCCATGTGCTCTCTCCACGCAGGCTTCCGGCAGGACTCTGCTGCAGGAGCCCTAAATTGAAGGTTCTGAATGATAGCAATTCGTTTCAATTGATACAAGCATAATGAACATGATCATGAAAAGATCAAGCGCAACAATCGAGTCTACCGACCATATTGCCGCTGTAAAGAGGCATCTTGAAAGAAAAAATGTTTTTTATGTGTTGCCATTCCATAGACGAAAGTCTATATATGTAATTTTGAAATGAACTATAGTAGGTCTACATGTTTGACATGTACATGTATATGGTTGCCATGTACTCTGAAAAATCGGAGCAGTTCCAAAATATGGCCCCCAACTGCTGGCTCCGAAACATGACACATCTGCGCTCTCAGATATTGCCCCACATATACTTTCAGAAAATCATTTCCACTGAAGTTTGGGAAATTTTTATTCCAAAATCGATATCCCTAGAATATGGCATTTTCATGTTTAAAATTTCACAATTTTGCAGAGGAACCTGCCCCAAGCCCATCGAGAGGTTGAAGTTTTGCCCCATTTTTTCATTTCCCCTATCATGCTCCAAGGCTGATTTTCCATTTAAAAGGTGTGGAAACCCTGCATGTAGAACTGTATAGATCTGGGACCATGGTAAGCCTAGGTAAGCCTACACTGCAGTAACTTTTCTGATTATGACATGGTGTAAGTCTTATCGGCAATTTTGCTTATCGATATTGTAGATATACTGGTACGTTAGCCAGCCAGCCATGTGATATCTGGGATGATTGATGATCAATTTGGGCTGCTTCTGGGCTGCTGTAGATCATGGTAGATTAGGGGGTACATGGAGTGAAAAAAGAGTTTTTTTCACAACCCTCTATGTAGATCAACTGTGTAGATCTACATGTTGATCAATCCACCGTCCAGTCCGTCATTGACTCAACGTCATCGTGGCAAGCCTTTGTAGGCCTACACTGGAGATCATGGTACAGTAGGTCATCATAAGGGCCCGTTTACACGTATCCGTTTTGCTACGAAAACGGATACTTTTTGCTCCGGATTGGCCTCGCGTTTACGCGAATACGCACGAAAACGGAGACGTATCCGGATACTTTCGAAAACGGAGACCTAACCGGAGACTTGCAAAACGGATACTTCTGAAAACGGATACTTCCACGTGTAAACACTCCAATACAGAGAGTTCAGCGGTTGTTGCCATGGAGAAAAATGGCGACTGTTCTATTTCCACTCGATCTCCAGAACTCTGCTATCACTTGCTATTCAGTTATTGCTTATCCATCACTCTCGAGGCTCTTCTTCTTCTGAACTAGCAGGTCAGTTTGAAAGACGCCTGTAGGCTTGTGTAGCACCTGTCCTCTTTGCCTATTCTTGCCGTGAGCCGTATAATGGATAGCCGGGAGATGCCGTGTTCTTCTCCTGCCGCTAATCGTCGGAAATGCGTGCTCCTCCTTTTCAACCTTCTTTCTGGTATGATCGTTTCGCTGCATGCAAACTGTCTCGCCCTTAGGCTTGAGGAAGAGAGCCGCAGCGTACGAGCGTGTCTTTCTCTTTCTCTTCCTTTGTTTCATTAATATTTTCCGCCACATCTTTGCCACGGCAACGTAAAGGACTTATACCCAATCCCATTCGGGCGCGCTCCGCATGCTCCGGATCTAATCGAAGATCGTGCACCCGCGGTAGTCAAGTAAACACCGCAAAACGATCCTGGCTGTAAGCGTGTGGACATCCGAAAACGGAGACTTCGCAAATAAAAACGCATACTTTCGAAAACGGATACGTGTAAACGAGGCCTAAATCATCATGTCATTCATGATCATACATGTAGACTACATGGCTACATGTATATGTAGGCCTACAGGAGATCAGATCTACCGGCTGCGTAAATCTTGCTAGCTACATTGTAGAGTACATGTACGAGTAGCTTGCCGATGTAACTAGTAGAAAGGAAAAATGGCGACGTCAAAGATGATGTGGACGTATATTTTCAGTTTGTTTCTCGTCTACTGTCGTCTTTCGACAGCCCTATATTTCCACATTCACGAGACAGAGCAAAAGTGTTTTATTGAAGAGATTCCTGATGACACACTTGTTGTTGGTAAGAGTATCTCCGTTGGTCGTACTCAGGCCATCATGGTTGCTAATCGGACTTGTCGTTTTCCTCAGGTAACTATAAAGTACAAGCATGGGATGAGAGGTCCAATAACTTCATGGAATCAAGTCCAGAAATTGGAATGCATGTTGAGGTAACAGGGCCTGATAAGAAGCCACTTTTGTCGAAGTATTACACGGATCATGGCAAGTTCAGCTTTACGTCGCACTCTCCTGGCGAGCACTACATTTGCCTCCACACCAATTCCACACGGTGGTTTGGAGGAAAGAAACTGGTAAGAAAAATGGCTTGCACAGCGTTAGCATTCCGCTCCGTTGTGTTGCAGATTTTACGTTAAGGCTGTTTCTAGAGTGGCGATATCCTCGGCCGTTCTGTTTCATTTTCAGCTGCCATGAGAAAGGATGAGAATTAAACATTATTTCGCAGTCCATCCGGATCTAAAGTGGAGGGACGGAAAAACAGTTTTTAATCTCCACCATTTTGGTACTGGCTGTCAGTTTCTGAACGGTTAATCGTAGTAGTTTAAAGGTGTCTTGCTAATTATCAGTGCGTAGATCTGCTATCTTGGAAAATTCTTTTATTTATTTGGGCATTACTGAAACAGTATAGCATGTTGGGCAGACTAGGGCGGATTTTTTTGGTTAGTTTTAAATTTCTTCAGCTATCTCTTAGCTTTTTGTGTAGTGGTTATGATTGGATTCCTGTTTGCTATCCTACGAACGTGTCGTAAGTTACTACACGCTGTCTTGAGCACTGAACCTCATTGCGCTGTCAGTGAGTCAATGAAGTGGATTACCAATCTAAAGAACTTTCCTTACAACAGCAATGTAACTTTTACAAAAGCAGATCTAAATTTAGTCCAGAAAATAGTGGAAAGAGACACTGCATTGACTGCAAGGCCTAGCAGTACAGACCTGAATCACTGTTCACATTTTTTTGTTAATGTTGAAGAAGATTAGCCTAGTGGGTGCGTGTATGCGCGGGCGAATAACGGACTTGTCACTATTGCGAAAGGAACAGTTCAAATAAGTGATTCAGGTTAGCAGCCAAACTACAGCAGCAAGTTTGGACCAATGAACATGAAACTGAGACTGTGATCAAGCTGCAATTGATGTAGAAAGTATGTCCGGTTAGCTACACACAATACCTGGTACTGTGGACTAGTAGATCTGCCAAGCACTTTAGGAGATCACCTGCAGTACTGTCTACACACTAAGGTCTAAAAGTCGTGGTCAGCGGTGTCAGACAAAGCACAGCTGATTGCAGTTAAGTCTGCCTAGGAGTACATGTGTGGTCAAATTCGAATGTGAACACAGACTATACCATGCCTAGGTCTATGACTGTGTCAACTATAAACAAAACCCTCTCCCCTGAGAGTTGTTTTGTTTGTCCACAAGGTGCAAACTTTTGACCTCACCTGAATCACAAAATTTTTAATGCTGAGCAAGATTAGCTGTGTGTGCGCACACGTGTGTGTAAGGGGTCATTGCAAGAGTTTGCAGATGCCTAGCAAAATGAATGAAATTTAGTTTTGTTTTCAATGCCCTCCCTGCCCTTGAAATAAACGAAATTTCACAATCCAGGTCTCGATGTCTCCATACATGTAACTGGAAGTGCATGGCTCTCACAATGGGGTGTTGAACAGGCCTGTTGAAGATGTGCTATATATATATATATATAAAGCACCACACCCAGACCCTTTAGGTGGGTGTGATGCTATTTTCATAGCATAACTTCAAGGGACTCATTTAACACCCCTTCTAATGCGCACTTGACACAATGCATACATATCATCGCAGCTGTGATTGTACGTCGATCATCATGTGCAGTTCAATTTTGGCAGGCACTGTGCTTGTACAGTGCCAACGCCCCTCCTAGTGTAAGATGTTGCATTGGTAGGATGGTCAACTGTTGTATGTTCATCTATGCCAAGTGTGCTATGGACGCCCATCCTGACTTTGAAGCTTAAACTATGGTCAATGTCTGAACCCCTTCCTGCGAAACGAATTTTATTCGTTTTGCCAGGCTTCTGCAAACTTTTGTGATGACCCCTAAGCCACACAGGTTCTATAAAATTTTGAATAAGTTGCAATCACCGCACATTGGCAGGATTTCAGCCGATGAAGTCAATTGCATCAAAGTCACGTATATATCACTGCATTTGTGAATGTTTTAGGAACCTCTGCATCCCATTATTGACAGTAAATATGTTGCAACTTGATGCAGATGTGGCATATGTCCTGATTTGGTGGTGGTGGGGGG
>JAOWAW010022021.1:3503-16003 GCA_028565695.1 Nicola tetela | reverse complement strand
TTCGCGCACTGGCATATTAAGCACAGTGATACATTAGTCTTATAGAGAGAGCTCTGCAAGACCCGATGTGAGCATGGCGCTCCGGTCTGTGGACTAGGCAGCTCTTGGATTCCAACTTGCTTCTTTCGACGAGCCTCGACTCGATTCAGTTAATTGCGTTTTTGACGTGTAGTGCTGGTAGCACGCGCAGTGATAACGGACCTGATCGAGTTTGGCCGTGTCATTACTAGAAGCAAGGCATTTCAATGAAACAGCAGCGGAGACTTCTTGGATTTCGGCGGCCTTCAACAGCGTCCTCCATCCTTGCTCCGTAATTGCTCTCAAGGGACCACTAACCTGTCGACAATAACAAATACAATCTGACTCAAGACGCAGCAGTTCCGGAGTGGGCTCTTGTAAGCAGTGTGATTCCTGGTCATCGTCGCAACATGCGACAGGTGTCGATGAAAAAATTCAGATCCGAGCCGCAACCTCCGAAACCATGGACTAATCGACAAGGGACCAAACTCCACGATTCACGAATCTTCACTTTGACCGTGATGGCTCTCTTGTCAAGGCTTTCTCTTCATGCTCTTCTAATACACATTTGGCGGTGGTCAGCGATCGACCGCACAAGCGAGCAAGCTGTACATATGCATGTTTTGATTTCGGCGCCATTCAAGTTTCTATGCCAACAGAGAATTTCCCTTACCTTGCACTCGCTTGATCGAGAGCGAAAACGGAGGAAAGAAAAGTGGTTTGTTTGCAACATCGGCACCGAAAAATCGATGTCAGCGAGCAGAAAATCTACTCGGAATTATTATGCAAAGGTATATGTATGCCCAAACAGAAGTTCAGCGTGGGGTGCTACGTTGGTCAAGTTTAGAGCTTTTTTTGAATTGGACAATAGACTACCAGTGTAAAACGATGCTTCGCATTCTGACTCGCAGAGTCACGCTTGTTGATTACTACGCAACATCTTTTATGCTTTCTCGGGAGTAATGAAGTAGACTACACGACTACTCGTCGGCTGGGCTCAGACCAAATATAATCATGCACAGTATCTACCAGTCTTGCACAGACTCTGTCACTCATTCGGTAAACTGACCACGATATAGACACATGCGCAGCTGTTTGTATTATGTGAAACTTTGTCTTTTTTTTCATATGCATGCACGTGGCTAACGCATGCATTAGAACGTGCACATGTAAGTCTACAACTTACTCGACTTCTTTCCCTTTATGGAACATGACCTTCTGATGGGGTATATCCTTTTTTACAGCAAAAGATGCAAAGATACGGGTACAGCATGGCAATAAGATTAATCAAATTGTGGTTTTTGACATTCTAGAACAGTATGTATTGCCGAGCATTACCAAGCATTATGGAGGGAGAAAGGCGATATTAAGAGCCCCATTCAACGGCAGTTTTCAGAGCCCTGCCCTCAGCATTATATCCAAATTTTGCAAGCATATATCCTGGGGCCTAGTGCCATGCCAGGTTCATTGTAGGGCGAAATCAGTGCATGAGAGTCTGTTGATGCGCCAACACTCGTTCCCAAGGTCTTTACGGCTTTTTGTTCAGCTGGACTTTTCAATTCAATTTTTTATTCTGATGATGGCCTTTGGCTTCGTCACGAAATGAGAAAACAGCAACGTTCTCCTGCTCTTGGCGCTATGGCACTACTGATTCCTCGTCGGCCCAATGCTCGGCCAGATGTTCAGTAGTCGGTTTCGAGGCAGGCACAGCCATCGCGGCTATGGCCACGAGCTATATCGCCGCCGCCGCTGTATGCATGAGTTTTAATGCACTGGTACATCAGATACGAGTATGCGGGCCCACATATATATGTGGGATCTGTACAGGCTATACAGCGCTGAGAAGTCGGAATTCCGCGGCAAACTTGACAAAGCTGTTGAGAAATTTAGACAGGTATATCGTTGACCACTGAGCTGAGCCGCATGACGCCTGTGCATTGACCGCTCAGAACAACGATATCCCGCAGCCCACGCGTACATGCCGACATATCAGATTGCATCTACCATGTACTATGCCAAAACCGATAATGTGCAGCGTGCAGGCCGCAGGATTTTTATGCTTGCGCAATTTCGTAACATGTGAAAGGCCTAAAGATGGAATAGATAGATGTACTTAGCAAGAGACTCGGCGCAAGACCAGCGGTACCAAGTGAGAAAGCACGTTACGTTATGTAGACTTAGCAACCACTTAGTTTACGATAACTTTTTTTATTCTTAGTTTCCTTGGGGCATTGCGATGGGGCTTGACTTACCTCCTCCCTGGTCCAATGAACCCTGGTCTAATGAATCCTGACCCGATGATGTTACTAGTATTTACATGTATGTACCAGTATCTCAGCATAACTAGACTGTTCCACTTTGTATAATTTTGCGCTATGATCCACTTTATGATAATCATGATAATAGTAGCACGATATCGAGATACGGTATTACTATGTGGTATCAGAGCGCTCGTTCGTGCCAACAAAGAACAAGTACGTGACAACTGACGGCTGCAAACGCGTGTATCAGTACAGCGCAGACGAGTGTGCAGACCATATTCAGTTATCACTATTATCTGATTATAAGTTCAGCAAATGATCAACCCAGTACAGCTGTACTTTCTTTGCAGCTTTGCAGTACGTGTGCACTTCTCTGCTCCAAGCAACAGAGCGTTCTTCAAGCCATGTTGTTCTTGGCACTGGCTCGGAGAGTCATATGATTATGAAAATAAAGCTTTGCGTGCACAGAGTTTGTGTGCGATTGATGGACTAACTGTGCTTACATACAGACGGTGTTACGATCATGACTCCCCAAGGGCAACGTGTCTGAACAACATAACCAGATGACCAGCCGTGCAGTCCGGCACAACAACCATCAACAAAAATCAACAAAACTCAAAAAATGATGCGTATAATCAAACCATAACTATACATGGACGTGCCATATCTAGAAACATAACCTGGTGCGTGTCCACAGTACTTCTTCCATTGTACATCCCACAGCCCTGCATGACCTTGTACATGCTGTACGCCTATTTGTTTCCCCCAAATCTAGCCATATCAGGGATGGGTGGCTAGGGCAACTCCTTTAAAAGAGTACTTCCAAAAAAAACCCAGAAAACTTGCTGTACACATGGTACATGTACTTGCTATTTGCTATAAAAGCTACGTACTTTCTGCCCCCTGGTGCTGCAGGCGCTCGTGCTCAGCATGCTCAGAAGTAACTTCCAGAATCGATGCGCATGCGTACAACTTGAGTACAAGCAATGATGACGATATAAACTATTTTACACTGTATGAAGATCTAGCAAGAAGCACTACGATGAAGTTCATATTGTTACCGACGCCGTTTTCATACAACAATGGACAATCATCACGATTACTGATGATAATTCAGGCTTTCAAGCTGAGAAAAACTATTTCAGCGAAAAATACGCAGATGTTCTTTGCCCCTTCCTTCGCGCTTGAACGGCATTTAACTGGATAATAATTGCACCGAGCCTCGGCAATCTAGCTGCCTTCCTTGTACCTTCCTATCTGACGACCGATAAGGCCCGGCAGAAATATTTTAACAACTTTTAACAAGGCTCCCGATGACGCGATAATAATCGCAAACGACAACTGACCGACGGCAAGCATGCATGCAGCTCATGCCATTCAAAGCGCAACAGGGTAGACTACAGCTGGTGCGTTCTATACCAGCAAACTCGTGGTACAACCCAACTGATACACCATTTGCTATAGGAACGCCAGACACCTCCCTTGCAGTTGGTCCCCTTCACTAGCTTTTTATATTACGCGTTGGAACCTCTTCAGCATGTTCGCGCAAGGCACTCCATGTAGGATGAATCCGTGCCTAACTCTTGCCTGGCTAGGCTCATGTCGTTATCATCTAATACATGACCAAATGGACTAGCTTTTACAAAATATACGAGTGGTGCTTGCTGCGCATGATACATGCGTGGCTAACGGAGCGTAGGACGTCCGTGAGGAGGTGGCCAGGTGCGGTCAATATGATCGGGTCTTGCGGTCCAACATGCTGCACTACACCTGTGGTGGCTACCTGCGGGTTGACTGGCTCGCTCGCTTTGAATGGCCGTGCCAGCCGCAAGAATTCTTAAGAAGGGAGCGCATCGCTGGTGAAACACGTATGAACGATTGACGTGTACCGCACGATGACAGGAAGGGCAGAATCTTAGCGGCTTGTCCAAATCATAGAAATTTTCTCCGTCAGCGAAGCCCTGGTAGTGTTCTGCTGAACTCCTGCTCGGCAACAATCAAGAAGCAGAGAAGGGCTGTACTTTCTAACGGAAGCTGCAAGTTGCAGCCCTCGTCCTTCGCGCCCAGTAAGTTTACCGCCGAGCGTGTGAATGACCCACTGGTGGCAATCTGGGTTCATGTGATATCCGAGGCTTGCTACGAGTGTCAACCAACGTTGTTTTCACATTGTTGAGAGCTGAGGATTGCTTGTGGACACGGCCTCTGCGTTAACAACCAATTATGTCGTGGGCGCGCGATGTGTCTGCTTTCCTAACACGTTGAAAGTTCGGAGATCGGCAACGTCTGCCTTGCTGTCTCTGCCCTGGTGCACCGGGTTTCCAGGTAGTTCTTCATAGTAAGGGGAACGCTTGCATCATGTCGACGAGGGTGGCACGCGCTGCTCGCCTCAAGTGGTGCTTTGCGTGCGGACAGGTTATCGTCGGAGAGTCGACATCCGTACGAATCGATAGCGAAGCACTCGTGCACTCGGAGTGCTTCAGGTGCTCGAGCTGCAACTGCCGCTTATCCGTACAAAACTTCCGCCAGGACCACACACACAGGCTGTACTGCGCCAGGCACCACGACGGCTACACTGAGGTTGGTAGTGCGTTCAGCCTGCCACGATCAGTGGCCAACTCTGCGGCAACAAGGGTGCGAGCCGATGCCATCCCTGCACGTATCAGCCCCTGCTCCAGCGATGACATTGACGATGTGGTAGCCCCTCACAACCTTTGGCCTAAGGCACCAGGTTTCGCGATTGCTTTGAGCCGCAATTCGCAGCTGAGCAGTAACTTGGCTGGTGACCTGCCTGAATTTTCGAAAAGCACTGGCTCACCTGCGAGAAAGTCTCGTCGTGCATCAGAGCCTGCGCTTCGGAGCGAAAGAATCGGGAAGCGCATGGAGGCGGTAGACGAGCAAAACAAGCCAGAACGCGGTGGCGCACCGCCGCCAACTACCGCTCACCACCTGGCCCACTATCGCGGAAGGTACTCACCAGACGAAGAAACCTTTCTCAAGGAGTTGCGCCAGTTTAAGGCTAACTGTGAGCGAGCAGCGCGACAGCTTGAGCCAACCGATGAGGTTCGTGTGAATTCCCACATACCTCCGAGTGGCAGTTTCGGAGAAACGACGCAGTCAAACCTGTCGCCAGCGTCAGTGCGCAGCCTTCGAGGATCTACGTCGTCGGATTCGTCCCTGCGAACTGTCCGTCAGCTGACGAATGCTGACTTCCGCTCCCTACCACAGGCGACAACGCGTGGCAGCCATGGTGACCAACAGTCCAGATCAGTATTAGTGCGCTCTGCGCTTGGATACGTGACGGAGTCGTTGGGACAGTCTCCGTCGCCGCAGCATGCACGGAACGCGACCGCACGGTCTCCTAACGGAGAAGTGAGCGGAAGAGACGGGAGCGACAGTGTGCGAAGGGATGTCGGTGAAGACGGAGGGAGCCGGAACAGTCAGTCATACGAAGTCGAAAGCCTCCTGCACGATGCGTACGGAAATCATTTTGTTGGTAGCGACCACTGGAACTACTTCAACGAGAACGAGCCTGGAATCGGGCCGATTGTTTTGTCACTGCGGCAAGAAATGTCCGACGCTCAAGACAGCTTTCGCATTCTCGTCCGGTCACCTCATTGCATTGCTCATGGTCTTCTTTCAGCGTCGTGTCTGCTGGCCAATCGGTACATTCGCGACCAGGTTGTTGAGGCGGTAGCCAAAGAGATGGGCCTGGGGAAACCACTCCGTCTGTGCACTCATCCGAAAGCTTCTGAGGAAATTCTGAAGCTTGATCAGGCATTCAACTCCCGACAGATGAAGGTTGGTGTGCTATACGTGAAAGCAGGCCAGACAGCCGAGGAAGAGATTTTCAGCAACCCAACGGGCAGTGAGCACTTTAACGACTTTCTCAGCATTATTGGCCAGCGAGTGCTCCTGAAAGATTTTGCCGGCTATCGTGGAGGATTGGACGTCGAAAATGGACAGACAGGAGATGAGTCACTGTACTTGACATGGGAAGGACATGACATAATGTTTCACGTTTCAACACTCTTGCCTCACAGCGACACGGACAAACAGCAACTTCAGAAGAAGCGCCACATTGGCAACGACATGCTGTGTATTGTCTTCATTGATGATGCAAACACACCCTTCAATCCAGCCTGTATTCGATCGCACTTCCTTCAAACCTTCATTGTCATTCATCGAGACAATGACTGTTACAGAGTTGCTGCTACTGCTCGTGAAGCAGTGCCTCGATTTGGTCCGTCTTTATCGCAGCAAAACGTTTTTCCAGTCACCAAGGAGGAAGATCGCACTGAATTTCGAAACTTTTTCCTCGCCAAACTGGTGAATGGTTACCGTGCATCGATGAAAGCGCCTAAGTTTTTGATGATGAAAACCAGAACAACATCACAGATGTTGACAGAACTTACAACAGCGTTTAATTCATGGGATAGTCACCACCTTGATGAGTTGGAAGGCTCGAAGAAGAAGCAGTTGCTTCGTCGAGGAAGCTGGCTGCCTTTTGGTGCATCACGACCAGCAAGTCCGCTTCTCGATTCAAAAAGAGAGCGTTTCTCCAAGCCTGACCGTCTCTCGGATGACCTGCATGAGGCAAGACAAGCACACAAAGCTCTTTGTGATGTTAACTTCATTGTTGGCGATCGCCGCGTGGCATTGCCAGCTATCAAAGCCATCTTGGTGGTGAGAAGTCGATCTCTGCGCGAATTCTTCAACATTGGCCAGAGGGCTGGATCTGAGGACAGTTCATCTCTGGATGGTAGCCTTGGTAGTGCACCAAGTCCATCGACCACTGGTGACAACGATCCATTCTTCACTGATGGAAGGAACTCGTTTCTTCGTCGCTCGGCTACTAGCAGTCGAAAGAAGTTGCCAAAGTCAGCACGTCGGCCGAGTAAGTCAACATCGTCAGCAAAACCTGATACAAGGCCGAAATCCTGGAGAGTAGGAAAATCAGTTTCGACCGACGCCACGTCAACTGGATCAGATGAGCAAGAGAGTACATTAGTGACATCGCCTGTCAAACTTGATGATGCAGCAGGTGATGTAGAGAATGATGCACCACCACAGCTCTCCGCACTCCTGAGACGATTGGCACCTGGCATTGATGTATTCCAGGTATATTCTGGTGTAATTTCTCTTCCTCTCTTATACTAAGATTGCTCAACAAAGGTTAATGATGTGAGAAAGAGTGTAAATGTGCAACATCATCTGACAGACTGACACATAACTTATACAGATATGCAACACAGACACACACACACACATGTATGCATGCCATGTAGCAATCCGTATCGAAAATGTCTAGATGTGTACAATTTCCACAGTCTCTCGTGGCTGCTGACAGGAACTTGTTGAAAAATAACCAGATGCTGAAAAGAAACTTCAACACGTGCAGCAAAGAAAATGATGCCTTCTCACTCAGCTAACAGTTTTTACCTGGCTGTTCTTGTTGGATGTTTTCACAGGTGGAAGATTTTTCTGTGGAGGCTTTCTCAGCTGTGCTAGAGTACATTCATTCTGGCAAGTGTATGACTTCAGCGTTGACTGTTGGTGGGATAACGTGTGCTGCTTCTCTCTTTGAACTTCGCGAACTTGAGGCAGTGTGCATACAGTGCACAAAGAACCTTCTCACCGACACACCATCTTTTGTGTCCGTCATGCGTGGCCTCGAACCCTATCTCAGTCAGCATCCAGTTGCTCGCCGCCTCTTTGAGGTGTCCATCATTCCATATGTTGAGGCGAACGCAGCAGAAGTATTGAGTTGTCCAGGCCTGGCAACGCTTGGTGAAGGCTCGCTTCAACTCATCTACCAGTGCAAACTTGGATCGGATGAGACAACGAAGTTCCGAGCTGCATTGGCATGGGCAGAGGCTGAGGCTGGGAGAAGACACAATGGTGAATTGAGTGTGGATGAAATCAACGAGACAGTGCGCCAGTTACTGTCACCGCTTGTCAAGGATCTTATCCTTCACCGAATGCCACCAGCAGACCTCATCAAGCTTGTTCAGCCGAGCGGATCCATTCCTAATGAAAGAATTATGATGGCTCTCGCATATCAGGTTGATCCAGATTCCGTCCAAGGTCTTGATGGTGCACCAGCTTTGTGCCAGAAAGCTGAAATAAGCAAGGAAAGCGCTGAACTGAATCTAGCATTGAATGTAACCTTGCCAGATAATGTCACCGTCCCTCAGCGGTCGATTGTGCGAGAAGCGCGTGTGCGTGTAACAGACCTTTAAGACCACGCAGTATGCATCCCGCTCACTTTGTTCTGTGAATTTTCCTGCTGTTGTTGAGACCCCAAAACAGTTGTATGTTAAATGTATCTCAATATGTAGACTACCATAAATTTGAATTCCGCTGCATGAACTGTATTATCCCGACCGCTGTCCTCATTGGTCTAATTATATGTACTACTACTCTATCTGTTCTATCTTATTTCCATCCGCCTCTGAAAAATTTAGCACTTGGCATAGGTCTCTGTCCAGCTGGCACTGCAGTTTGCCGCTGTAATTCTGAGAAAAGTGAACAGTTCTTTTGTTTCTCAGCTTATGTAGACTGCTCTTTTGTTGAGTGGCAGGCAAACACCTTGCGCTGTCTGTTCTGAGAGGGTGTGTGGGCACCTGCTTGTTTCGCCAGTGAGAACTACTTATACCTATTCCTCAATGTCTTCTCACCTGGTTGATACATGTATGTGAAGTTGTGCATGATATGTTATTGCTTGATCAACAGCCAGAGGTTTCTTCTTTGACAAGTTCTGGCCGTTGCCAGCGCCAACTTTTGTTGGCCCTTGACTCTCCGGAGAACCTTGAACCCAGATATTCTTCAATATGATCTGCCAACAGGGTTGGTCATTATCAAACATGTAGCTCTACTAACGCTAGTAGATCTACTAGTACCACTACTCATGCTGTAGAGAGTAGTCTGCTAACCTTGAGTTTGGCTCTGGCGTCTGGCGCACTTCGGCGTAGATTTTAATTTCACCTGCGTTCGCGTATGGTACGTAACTGAACAGCACCTGAGAAAGCCCGCTCTTCTCACACCAGAAAGTTTCCCCTCAAAAGTAAGATGAAACTCTGTGCTAACGCTAGCAGCACGTTTATTCTCTTGTAATCTGGTCTAGTCTAATCTCTGCGCGTTGCATTTTTTTTTTGTCTGTTGCCGTTATCCCCTTGTCTTGACATCGCTTGCATTGCGATTCCACGACGTAGTATTGGGTATGGGACAACTTGTGGATCTCTGAGCATGTGTAGTACATATAGAACAGTCTACTATACTAGTTGTTGTGGACTACTTTTAGAACTAGTCGATCGTAGTCTACGAGTACGCACGCACGCGACGCGTTGATACGTGTATGATAAAAAGTAGTAGACATGTAGAGCTACATCATGTACATGTACACGTAGTCTACGTGTCCTACTAAACATGGTACATGAGCTTACATGAGCAAGTTGGCATATGACGTCATTGTCCTGTATGGCTGCTGACTTGTTTTTTGCGGTGCTGTCTTTTTGGAGGTTTATAAGGACGATCGCCCTCCCGCTGAAAAAAGAAGGTTGACGAAAGCAAGACAGATCTCGGTCTGTCTCTTAAACTCTTATGCAGCTGGTGTTGAGCGATGGAGATGTTTAGGCAATCAGCTCCATCGCTGCGACTCTGCTTTGGAAAGAAGCGAGAGAGGAGAAAGTTGAGTGATGGGAAGGTCGCGAACAGCAAGGCTCAGCAGGTTGGCGGGCTTGGGAAAAACGACCTTGGCTAAGTACAAACAGATTTGCGATGTGTTGGGTAATCCGCGCCGAGGCTCTACTATTGATGGAGCAGACATGGACGATAAACTGTGCTTGTTCTGGCTATCGGAGGGATCGACCGTTCGACAAAGACTGGCGCGTGTAGTCAAGGAGCAACAGGTGCGTTCGGGGTGGTGATATTTTTGTTTTGTTTTTTTCTCGAAGGGCTCAGTTATTTTCATTACTGCCCTGTAGTGGTAGGTTTGCTTAATACAGGTCCAAGGGCCCCCTGCGAATGCTCGTGTTTAACTGTACAGCGGAAAAGGTGAAGTTTAGTTAGAGATAGTGGAAGGGTTAGGTTCAAGTGTCTTGTCAGCAAGGGAGAGGCTTCGTTCTCCACTGTTTCGTTTGTCTTTATGGGAGTCTTTTCATAAATAATTGCTTCGAGAGTAAAGGCTGTGAATACCTGACGCGCGCAGCATGCTGCTGCTGTTGTTGTCTTGACTTCATGGACGAAAATGCTGAATGACGTTTTGGCTCTCATTCATCGTTGTGCAGCTAAATATTTTTTGTCACTGTACAGTCTACGCGACAACGCCGTGCTTATATTTCCCCAAATAATGTACGGGTCTACTTATTTTTTTAGTCTTCCCCATTTATCCTGGTCTGTTACATAAGTATGGTGTATGATTCGAGAACTGGTCCATTATGTTTCAACCAATCCTCTCGAACCGTTTGATCTCAGTTCATCAAGAGGCCTAAAATTTATATACCCTAGAGTTGGTCTGGCCAAATTTTTTTTTTTTTTAGCTCCTTTGTCTCCTGAAAAACAGACCTGAATGTAGAAATACAACTGTACCTGAATATGATACTGTAAATCGACAACATTTCAGCCTCACTTGTTTACTGGCCTTTTGTGGCTCAAGACTTATTGAGGTTGAACTGTTTTGCCCATTGACATGCTGCTACACTATTTGAATGTTCTTTTCAACACAGTAGGGCAAGTACAAAACCGTTTTGTACTCGCCCTATTGTGTTGAAACGTTCATAGTGCAAAAACAGCTGCTTTTTTTCAGGCCCGAAAGTTTCTTGATTTACAGTACAGAACAGTAATGTTTTGTTCTGGATTGTGAATTAAGCCTGAGTTGCCATCCAGTATTCTGTGTAGCTATAAAAAGCCTGAAGAGGATTTCCCTGCACACCAGTCACGAAACGTTTTTGTTAGGTGTTTTGCCAGAAATGTCTCTGGCTTCACCAGTTATAAGAAGGCTATGGTGTTCAGAAGGCTACAGATGCATATGCTATCACATTGAAGGTGTATAAGTATAGTATTAGCCTTCTGTACTCTATTGTCTTTTTATGACTGATGAAGCCAGAGACATTTCTGACGAGACATCTCATGAAGGAAGTTTCTTGTGACTGGTGTGCTGGGAAATCCTCGTCATGTTATGACTGCAGTCAAGAGCTCAGCTAAAATGCTTGGCATTAAACACCCGTGTGTCCAAACACGAAAGCAGTAATCAGCAGTAATGTTTCTTGCAGCTGTGTTTTAGTTTGTTTCTATGGAAGTGAAACAGTTACTGCCATCTCAATGGGTGAATCGAGTCTTGCATGCAACATGTTACAACAGTGTTTTCATTTGAAGGGAAACAAAGCCCGTATGAACTCAAATCATACCTTTAGGCTAGGGCCATGATCGAGGATACATATGGCACCTTTAGATATGATTGTACAGTTTATACATCCATAATTGTCTGTACATGTAATACCATGACATTGGCTGGATGTGTATCTCAGAAGATGGCGTCTTTCCTTCTACAAAGGGATAGATACCCAAGCATTGTGCAGGAAAGAAACAGAATTAAACGTGTAAAGAAAGAGCCTCTGCTCATAAAATAGACTGCTTGTTTTTCCTACCAAAAATTCCTTTCATTTCTCTTGTTTGTTTCCTTTCCTTTATTGTCCCACTGTATGTCTTTCACAGAAATTGTTTTTTCAGTCTTTGCCAAGGTTGGCTAAGGGTTAATGGTTTGTGACTGTTAAGAATGTTCTGTCCAATCTTTGGGTAGCCTGTTGAGCGATCCTAGCATTGCCTGTCACTTTTTTTTTTTCCCATTGGAAGTATCTTGAAAGTGCTGAGTGACAGGTCTGTTGTTCTAGGTTGCTGTTGTCAAGCGCCATTTACTGACTGCAGACCAGAATGGTTCTCATTCTGGCAATGAAGAGCACAACCTGCGCGTTCACCTTTATCAGCCACGAGATGCTCCACCTGGTTGTCAACGTGTTGACTGGCGACATCACTTATGCATTGATGGCAATATTGTGGCAGGTGTGATTTTACTTTATAGCATCACTGATGGTCGGGAGTTTCCACTTCTTGTCACATTTCTATGGGCTTGTCTTGCACTTTTACTTGGCTATAGAAAAACATGTGTTACTCCAGATTGTTCTCCCATGTGTGTGTGTGTGTGTGTGTGTGTGTGTGTGTGTGTGT